>JAWMAG010000143.1:0-123684 GCA_037013455.1 Ceratitis rosa
AGCATTGCATATGGTTAGTTTTATTCAAAACTGATATAACTCAGTGCATTGCATTTTGTTAATTTTATTAAAAACTGATATAACTTAAGGCATGGCATATGGTTAGTTAATTAAAAACTGATATAACTCAGTGCATTGCATTTTGTTAGTTTTATTAAAAACTGAAATAACTTAAAGCATCGCATATGGTTAGTTTTATTAAAAACTGATATAACTCAGTGCATTGTATTTTGTTAGTTTTATTAAAAACTGATATAACTTAAGGCATGGCATATGGTTAGTTTTATTAAAAACTGATATAACTCAGTGCATTGCATTTTGTTAGTTTTATTAAAAACTGATATAACTTAAAGCATTGCATATGGTTAGTTTTATTAAAAACTGATATAACTCAGTGCATTGCATTTTGTTAGTTTTATTAAAAACTGATATAACTTAAAGCATTGCATATGGTTAGTTTTATTAAAAACTGATATAACTTAAAGCATTGCATATGGTTAGTTTTATTAAAAACTGATATAACTCAGTGCATTGCATTTTGTTAGTTTTATTAAAAACTGATATAACTTAAAGCATTGCATATGGTTAGTTTTATTAAAAACTGATATAACTTAAAGCATTGCATATGGTTAGTTTTATTAAAAACTGATATATTTCAGTGCATTGCATTTTGTTAGCTTTATTAAAAACTGATATAACTTAAAGCATTGCATATGGTTAGTTTTATTAAAAACTGATATAACTCAGTGCATTGCATTTTGTTAGTTTTATTGAAAACTGATATAACTCAGTGCATTGCATTTTGTTAGCTTTATTAAAAACTGATATAACTTAAAGCATTGCATATGGTTAGTTTTATTAAAAACGGATATAACTCAGTGCATTGCATTTTGTTAGTTTTATTAAAAACTGATATAACTTAAAGCATTGCATATGGTTAGTTTTATTAAAAACTGATATAACTCAGTGCATTGCATTTTGTTAGTTTTATTAAAAACTGATATAACTTAAAGCATTGCATATGGTTAGTTTTATTAAAAACTGATATAACTTAAAGCACTGAATATGGTTAGTTTTATTAAAAACTGATATAACTCAGTGCATTGCATTTTGTTAGTTTTATTAAAAACTGATATAACTTAAGGCATGGCATATGGTTAGTTTTATTAAAAACTGATATAACTCAGTGCATTGCAATTTATTAGTTTTATTAAAAACTGATATAACTTAAGGCATGGCATATGGTTAGTTTTATTAAAAACTGATATAACTCAGTGCAATGCATTTTGTTAGTTTTATTAAAAACTGATATAACTTAAAGCATTGCATATGGTTAGTTTTATTAAAAACTGATATAACTCAGTGCATTGCATTTTGTTAGTTTTATTAAAAACTGATATAACTTAAAGCATTGCATATGGTTAGTTTTATTCAAAACTGATATAACTCAGTGCATTGCATTTTGTTAATTTTATTAAAAACTGATATAACTTAAGGCATGGCATATGGTTAGTTAAATTAAAAACTGATATAACTCAGTGCATTGCATTTTGTTAGTTTTATTAAAAACTGAAATAACTTAAAGCATCGCATATGGTTAGTTTTATTAAAAACTGATATAACTCAGTGCATTGTATTTTGTTAGTTTTATTAAAAACTGATATAACTTAAGGCATGGCATATGGTTAGTTTTATTAAAAACTGATATAACTCAGTGCATTGCATTTTGTTAGTTTTATTAAAAACTGATATAACTTAAAGCATTGCATATGGTTAGTTTTATTAAAAACTGATATAACTCAGTGCATTGCATTTTGTTAGTTTTATTAAAAACTGATATAACTTAAAGCATTGCATATGGTTAGTTTTATTAAAAACTGATATAACTTAAAGCATTGCATATGGTTAGTTTTATTAAAAACTGATATAACTCAGTGCATTGCATTTTGTTAGTTTTATTAAAAACTGATATAACTTAAAGCATTGCATATGGTTAGTTTTATTAAAAACTGATATAACTTAAAGCATTGCATATGGTTAGTTTTATTAAAAACTGATATATTTCAGTGCATTGCATTTTGTTAGCTTTATTAAAAACTGATATAACTTAAAGCATTGCATATGGTTAGTTTTATTAAAAACTGATATAACTCAGTGCATTGCATTTTGTTAGTTTTATTGAAAACTGATATAACTCAGTGCATTGCATTTTGTTAGCTTTATTAAAAACTGATATAACTTAAAGCATTTCATATGGTTAGTTTTATTAAAAACGGATATAACTCAGTGCATTGCATTTTGTTAGTTTTATTAAAAACTGATATAACTTAAAGCATTGCATATGGTTAGTTTTATTAAAAACTGATATAACTCAGTGCATTGCATTTGTTAGTTTTATTAAAAACTGATATAACTTAAAGCATTGCATATGGTTAGTTTTATTAAAAACTGATATAACTTAAAGCACTGAATATGGTTAGTTTTATTAAAAACTGATATAACTCAGTGCATTGCATTTTGTTAGTTTTATTAAAAACTGATATAACTTAAGGCATGGCATATGGTTAGTTTTATTAAAAACTGATATAACTCAGTGCATTGCAATTTATTAGTTTTATTAAAAACTGATATAACTTAAGGCATGGCATATGGTTAGTTTTATTAAAAACTGATATAACTCAGTGCAATGCATTTTGTTAGTTTTATTAAAAACTGATATAACTTAAAGCATTGCATATGGTTAGTTTTATTCAAAACTGATATAACTTAAGCATTGCATATGGTTAGTTTTATTAAAAACTGATATAACTTAAAGCATTGCATATGGTTAGTTTTATTAAAAACTGATATAACTTAAAGCATTGCATATGGTTAGTTTTATTAAAAACTGATATAACTTAAAGCATTGCATATGGTTAGTTTTATTAAAAACTGATATAACTCAGTGCATGCATTTGTAGTTAAACTGAGATATACTTAAGGCATGGCATATGGTTAGTTTTATTAAAAACTGATATAACTCAGCTGCATTGCATTTTGTTGGTTTTATTAAAAACTGATATAACTAGGCATTGCACTTGTTGTTTTATAATAACTGGTTAGTTTTATTTCAAATTGTTATTAACTAGTAATGCATTTTGTTAGTTTTATTAAACAATAGCATGATTAGTTAATAACTAAGGCATGCATTTTGTTAGTTTTATTAAAAACTGATATAACTTAAGGCATTGCATTGCATATGGTTAGTTTTATTAAAAACTGATATAACTTAAAGCATTGCATATGGTTAGTTTTATTAAAAACTGATATAACTTAAAGCATTGCATATGGTAGTTTTATTAAAACTGATATAACTTAAAGCATTGCATATGGTTAGTTTTATTAAAAACTGATATAACTTAAGCATTGCATATGGTTAGTTTTATTAAAAGCTGATATAACTCAGTGCATTGCATTTGTTAGTTTATTAAAACTATACTTAAGGCATTGCATATGGTTAGTTATTAAAACTGATATAACTGCATGATTAGCTAAAGCTGCATATGGTTAGTTTTTATTAAAAACTGATATAACTCAGTGCATTGTATTTTGTTAGTTTTATTAAAACTGATATAACTTAAGGCATGGCATATGGTTAGTTTTATTAAAAACTGATATAACTCAGTGCATTGCATTTTGTTAGTTTTATTAAAACTGATATAACTTAAAGCATTGCATATGGTTAGTTTTATTAAAACTGATATAACTCAGTGCATTGCATTTTGTTAGTTTTATTAAAAACTGATATAACTTAAAGCATTGCATATGGTTAGTTTTATTAAAAACTGATATAACTTAAAGCATTGCATATGGTTAGTTTTATTAAAAACTGATATAACTTAAAGCATTGCATATGGTTAGTTTTATTAAAAACTGATATAACTTAAAGCATTGCATATGGTTAGTTTTATTAAAAACTGATATAACTTAAAGCATTGCATATGGTTAGTTTTATTAAAAACTGATATATTTCAGTGCATTGCATTTTGTTAGCTTTATTAAAAACTGATATAACTTAAAGCATTGCATATGGTTAGTTTTATTAAAAACTGATATAACTCAGTGCATTGCATTTTGTTAGTTTTATTGAAAACTGATATAACTCAGTGCATTGCATTTTGTTAGCTTTATTAAAAACTGATATAACTTAAAGCATTGCATATGGTTAGTTTTATTAAAAACGGATATAACTCAGTGCATTGCATTTTGTTAGTTTTATTAAAAACTGATATAACTTAAAGCATTGCATATGGTTAGTTTTATTAAAAACTGATATAACTCAGTGCATTGCATTTTGTTAGTTTTATTAAAAACTGATATAACTTAAAGCATTGCATATGGTTAGTTTTATTAAAAACTGATATAACTTAAAGCACTGAATATGGTTAGTTTTATTAAAAACTGATATAACTCAGTGCATTGCATTTTGTTAGTTTTATTAAAAACTGATATAACTTAAGGCATGGCATGTGGTTAGTTTTATTAAAAACTGATATAACTCAGTGCATTGCAATTTATTAGTTTTATTAAAAACTGATATAACTTAAGGCATGGCATATGGTTAGTTTTATTAAAAACTGATATAACTCAGTGCAATGCATTTTGTTAGTTTTATTAAAAACTGATATAACTTAAAGCATTGCATATGGTTAGTTTTATTCAAAACTGATATAACTTAAGCATTGCATATGGTTAGTTTTATTAAAAACTGATATAACTTAAAGCATTGCATATGGTTAGTTTTATTAAAAACTGATATAACTTAAAGCATTGCATATGGTTAGTTTTATTAAAAACTGATATAACTTAAAGCATTGCATATGGTTAGTTTTATTAAAAACTGATATAACTCAGTGCATTGCATTTTGTTAGTTTTATTAAAAACTGATATAACTTAAGGCATGGCATATGGTTAGTTTTATTAAAAACTGATATAACTCAGTGCATTGCATTTTGTTGGTTTTATTAAAAACTGATATAACTTAAAGCATTGCACATGGTTAGTTTTATTCAAAACTGATATAACTCAGTGCATTGCATTTTGTTAGTTTTATTAAAAACTGATATAACTTAAGGCATGGCATATGGTTAGTTAAATTAAAAACTGATATAACTCAGTGCATTGCATTTTGTTAGTTTTATTAAAAACTGATATAACTTAAAGCATTGCATATGGTTAGTTTTATTAAAAACTGATATAACTTAAAGCATTGCATATGGTTAGTTTTATTAAAAACTGATATAACTTAAAGCATTGCATATGGTTAGTTTTATTAAAAACTGATATAACTTAAAGCATTGCATATGGTTAGTTTTATTAAAAACTGATATAACTTAAAGCATTGCATATGGTTAGTTTTATTAAAAGCTGATATAACTCAGTGCATTGCATTTTGTTAGTTTTATTAAAAACTGATATAACTTAAGGCATGGCATATGGTTAGTTAAATTAAAAACTGATATAACTCAGTTCATTGCATTTTGTTAGTTTTATTAAAAACTGATATAACTTGAAGCATTGCATATGGTTAGTTTTATTAAAAACTGATATAACTTAAAGCATTGCATATGGTTAGTTTTATTAAAAACTGATATAACTTAAAGCATTGCATATGGTTAGTTTTATTAAAAACTGATATAACTCAGTGCATTGCATTTTGTTAGTTTTATTAAAAACTGATATAACTTAAGGCATGGCATATGGTTAGTTTTATTAAAAACTGATATAACTCAGTGCATTGCAATTTATTAGTTTTATTAAAAACTGATATAACTTAAGGCATGGCATATGGTTAGTTTTATTAAAAACTGATATAACTCAGTGCAATGCATTTTGTTAGTTTTATTAAAAACTGATATAACTTAAAGCATTGCATATGGTTAGTTTTATTCAAAACTGATATAACTTAAAGCATTGCATATGGTTAGTTTTATTAAAAACTGATATAACCTAAAGCATTGCATATGGTTAGTTTTATTAAAAACTGATATAACTTAAAGCATTGCATATGGTTAGTTTTATTAAAAACTGATATAACTTAAAGCATTGCATATGGTTAGTTTTATTAAAAACTGATATAACTCAGTGCATTGCATTTTGTTAGTTTTATTAAAAACTGATATAACTTAAGGCATGGCATATGGTTAGTTTTATTAAAAACTGATATAACTCAGTGCATTGCATTTTGTTAGTTTTATTAAAAACTGATATAACTTAAAGCATTGCATATGGTTAGTTTTATTCAAAACTGATATAACTCAGTGCATTGCATTTTGTTAGTTTTATTAAAAACTGATATAACTTAAGGCATGGCATATGGTTAGTTAAATTAAAAACTGATATAACTCAGTGCATTGCATTTTGTTAGTTTTATTAAAAACTGATATAACTTAAAGCATTGCATATGGTTAGTTTTATTAAAAACTGATATAACTTAAAGCATTGCATATGGTTAGTTTTATTAAAAACTGATATAACTCAGTGCATTGCATTTTGTTAGTTTTATTAAAAATTGATATAACTTAAAGCATTGCACATGGCTAGTTTTATTAAAAACTGATATAACTCAGTGCATTGCATTTTGTTAGTTTTATTAAAAACTGATATAACTTAAAGCATTGCATATGGTTAGTTTTATTAAAAACTGATATAACTTAAAGCATTGCATATGGTTAGTTTTATTAAAAACTGATATAACTCAGTGCATTGCATTTTGTTAGTTTTATTAAAAACTGATATAACTTAAAGCATTGCATATGGTTAGTTTTATTAAAAACGGATATAACTCAATGCATTGCATTTTGTTAGTTTTATTAAAAACTGATATAACTCAATGCATTGCATTTTGTTAGTTTTATTAAAAACTGATATAACTTAAAGCATTGCATATGGTTAGTTTTATTAAAAACTGATATAACTCAATGCATTGCATTTTGTTAGTTTTATTGAAAACTGATATAACTTAAAGCATTGCATATGGTTAGTTTTATTAAAAACGGATATAACTCAATGCATTGCATTTTGTTAGTTTTATTAAAAACTGATATAACTCAATGCATTGCATTTTGTTAGTTTTATTAAAAACTGATATAACTTAAAGCATTGCATATGGTTAGTTTTATTAAAAACTGATATAACTTAGAGCATTGCATATGGTTAGTTTTATTAAAAACGGATATAACTCAGTGCATTGCATTTTGTTAGTTTTATTAAAAACTGATATAACTTAAGGCATGGCATATGGTTAGTTTTATTAAAAACTGATATAACTCAGTGCATTGCATTTTGTTAGTTTTATTAAAAACTGATATAACTTAAAGCATTGCATATGGTTAGTTTTATTAAAAACTGATATAACTCATCAGTGAGTTATAGCATTGCGTTTTGTTAATTTTATTAAAAACTGATATAACTTAAAGCATTGCATATGGTTAGTTTTATTAAAAACGGATATAACTCAGTGCATTGCATTTTGTTAGTTTTATTAAAAACTGATATAACTTAAGGCATGGCATATGGTTAGTTTTATTTAAAACTGATATAACTCAGTGCATTGCAATTTATTAGTTTTATTAAAAACTGATATAACTTAAGGCATGGCATATGGTTAGTTTTATTAAAAACAGATATAACTCAGTGCAATGCATTTTGTTAGTTTTATTAAAAACTGATATAACTTAAAGCATTGCATATGGTTAGTTTTATTCAAAACTGATATAACTTAAAGCATTGCATATGGTTAGTTTTATTAAAAACTGATATAACTTAAAGCATTGCATATGGTTAGTTTTATTAAAAACTGATATAACTTAAAGCATTGCATATGGTTAGTTTTATTAAAAACTGATATAACTTAAAGCATTGCATATGGTTAGTTTTATTAAAAACTGATATAACTCAGTGCATTGCATTTTGTTAGTTTTATTAAAAACTGATATAACTTAAGGCATGGCATATGGTTAGTTTTATTAAAAACTGATATAACTCAGTGCATTGCATTTTGTTAGTTTTATTAAAAACTGATATAACTTAAAGCATTGCATATGGTTAGTTTTATTAAAAACTGATATAACTCAGTGCATTGCATTTTGTTAGTTTTATTAAAAACTGATATAACTTAAGGCATGGCATATGGTTAGTTAAATTAAAAACTGATATAACTCAGTGCATTGCATTTTGTTAGTTTTATTAAAAACTGATATAACTTAAAGCATTGCATATGGTTAGTTTTATTAAAAACTGATATAACTTAAAGCATTGCATATGGTTAGTTTTATTAAAAACTGATATAACTTAAAGCATTGCATATGGTTAGTTTTATTAAAAACTGATATAACTCAGTGCATTGCATTTTGTTAGTTTTATTAAAAACTGATATAACTTAAGGCATGGCATATGGTTAGTTTTATTAAAAACTGATATAACTCAGTGCATTGCATTTTGTTAGTTTTATTAAAAACTGATATAACTTAAAGCATTGCATATGGTTAGTTTTATTAAAAACTGATATAACTCAGTGCATTGCATTTTGTTAGTTTTATTAAAAACTGATATAACTTAAAGCATTGCATATGGTTAGTTTTATTAAAAACTGATATAACTTAAGGCATGGCATATGGTTAGTTTTATTAAAAACTGATATAACTCAGTGCATTGCATTTTGTTAGTTTTATTAAAAACTGATATAACTTAAAGCATTGCATATGGTTAGTTTTATTAAAAACTGATATAACTCAGTGCATTGCATTTTGTTAGTTTTATTAAAAACTGATATAACTTAAAGCATTGCATATGGTTAGTTTTATTAAAAACTGATATAACTCAGTGCATTGCATTTTGTTAGTTTTATTAAAAACTGATATAACTTAAAGCATTGCATATGGTTAGTTTTATTAAAAACTGATATAACTTAAAGCATTGCATATGGTTAGTTTTATTAAAAACTGATATAACTTAAAGCATTGCATATGGTTAGTTTTATTAAAAATTGATATAACTCAATGCATTGCATTTTGTTAGTTTTATTAAAAACTGATATAGCTTAAGGCATGGCATATGGTTAGTTTTATTAAAAACTGATATAACTCAGTGCATTGCATTTTGTTAGTTTTATTAAAAACTGATATAACTTAAAGCATTGCATATGGTTAGTTTTATTAAAAACTGATATAACTTAAAGCATTGCATATGGTTAGTTTTATTAAAAACTGATATAACTTAAAGCATTGCATATGGTTAGTTTTATTAAAAGCTGATATAACTCAGTGCATTGCATTTTGTTAGTTTTATTAAAAACTGATATAACTTAAGGCATGGCATATGGTTAGTTAAATTAAAAACTGATATAACTCAGTGCATTGCATTTTGTTAGTTTTATTAAAAACTGATATAACTTGAAGCATTGCATATGGTTAGTTTTATTAAAAACTGATATAACTTAAAGCATTGCATATGGTTAGTTTTATTAAAAACTGATATAACTTAAAGCATTGCATATGGTTAGTTTTATTAAAAACTGATATAACTCAGTGCATTGCATTTTGTTAGTTTTATTAAAAACTGATATAACTTAAGGCATGGCATATGGTTAGTTTTATTAAAAACTGATATAACTCAGTGCATTGCATTTTGTTAGTTTTATTAAAAACTGATATAACTTAAAGCATTGCATATGGTTAGTTTTATTAAAAACTGATATAACTTAAAGCATTGCATATGGTTAGTTTTATTAAAAACTGATATAACTCAATGCATTGCATTTTGTTAGTTTTATTAAAAACTGATATAACTCAGTGCATTGCATTTTGTTAGTTTTATTAAAAACTGATATAACTTAAAGCATTGCATATGGTTAGCTTTATTAAAAACTGATATAACTTAAAGCATTGCATATGGTTAGTTTTATTAAAAACTGATATAACTTAAAGCATTGCATATGGTTACTTTTATTAAAAACTGATATAACTCAGTGCATTGCATTTTGTTAGTTTTATTAAAAACTGATATAGCTTAAGGCATGGCATATGGTTAGTTTTATTAAAAACTGATATAACTCAGTGCATTGCATTTTGTTAGTTTTATTAAAAACTGATATAACTTAAAGCATCGCATATGGTTAGTTTTATTCAAAACTGATATAACTCAGTGCATTGCATTTTGTTAGTTTTATTAAAAACTGATATAACTTAAGGCATGACATATGGTTAGTTAAATTAAAAACTGATATAACTCAGTGCATTGCATTTTGTTAGTTTTATTAAAAACTGATATAACTTAAAGCATTGCATATGGTTAGTTTTATTAAAAACTGATATAACTTAAAGCATTGCATATGGTTAGTTTTATTAAAAACTGATATAACTTAAAGCATTGCATATGGTTAGTTTTATTAAAAACTGATATAACTTAAAGCATTGCATATGGTTAGTTTTATTAAAAACTGATATAACTTAAAGCATTGCATATGGTTAGTTTTATTAAAAGCTGATATAACTCAGTGCATTGCATTTTGTTAGTTTTATTAAAAACTGATATAACTTAAGGCATGGCATATGGTTAGTTTTATTAAAAACTGATATAACTCAGTGCAATGCATTTTGTTAGTTTTATTAAAAACTGATATAACTTAAGGCATGACATATGGTTAGTTAAATTAAAAACTGATATAACTCAGTGCATTGCATTTTGTTAGTTTTATTAAAAACTGATATAACTTAAAGCATTGCATATGGTTAGTTTTATTAAAAGCTGATATAACTCAGTGCATTGCATTTTGTTAGTTTTATTAAAAACTGATATAACTTAAGGCATGGCATATGGTTAGTTTTATTAAAAACTGATATAACTCAGTGCAATGCATTTTGTTAGTTTTATTAAAAACTGATATAACTTAAGGCATGACATATGGTTAGTTAAATTAAAAACTGATATAACTCAGTGCATTGCATTTTGTTAGTTTTATTAAAAACTGATATAACTTAAAGCATTGCATATGGTTAGTTTTATTAAAAACTGATATAACTTAAAGCATTGCATATGGTTAGTTTTATTAAAAACTGATATAACTTAAAGCATTGCATATGGTTAGTTTTATTAAAAACTGATATAACTTAAAGCATTGCATATGGTTAGTTTTATTAAAAACTGATATAACTTAAAGCATTGCATATGGTTAGTTTTATTAAAAACTGATATAACTTAAAGCATTGCATATGGTTAGTTTTATTAAAAGCTGATATAACTCAGTGCATTGCATTTTGTTAGTTTTATTAAAAACTGATATAACTTAAGGCATGGCATATGGTTAGTTTTATTAAAAACTGATATAACTCAGTGCATTGCATTTTGTTAGTTTTATTAAAAACTGATATAACTTGAAGCATTGCATATGGTTAGTTTTATTAAAAACTGATATAACTTAAAGCATTGCATATGGTTAGTTTTATTAAAAACTGATATAACTTAAAGCATTGCATATGGTTAGTTTTATTAAAAACTGGTATAACTCAGTGCATTGCATTTTGTTAGTTTTATTAAAAACTGATATAACTTAAGGCATGGCATATGGTTAGTTTTATTAAAAACTGATATAACTCAGTGCATTGCAATTTATTAGTTTTATTAAAAACTGATATAACTTAAGGCATGGCATATGGTTAGTTTTATTAAAAACTGATATAACTCAGTGCAATGCATTTTGTTAGTTTTATTAAAAACTGATATAACTTAAAGCATTGCATATGGTTAGTTTTATTCAAAACTGATATAACTTAAAGCATTGCATATGGTTAGTTTTATTAAAAACTGATATAACCTAAAGCATTGCATATGGTTAGTTTTATTAAAAACTGATATAACTTAAAGCATTGCATATGGTTAGTTTTATTAAAAACTGATATAACTTAAAGCATTGCATATGGTTAGTTTTATTAAAAACTGATATAACTCAGTGCATTGCATTTTGTTAGTTTTATTAAAAACTGATATAACTTAAGGCATGGCATATGGTTAGTTTTATTAAAAACTGATATAACTCAGTGCATTGCATTTTGTTAGTTTTATTAAAAACTGATATAACTTAAAGCATTGCATATGGTTAGTTTTATTCAAAACTGATATAACTCAGTGCATTGCATTTTGTTAGTTTTATTAAAAACTGATATAACTTAAGGCATGGCATATGGTTAGTTAAATTAAAAACTGATATAACTCAGTGCATTGCATTTTGTTAGTTTTATTAAAAACTGATATAACTTAAAGCATTGCATATGGTTAGTTTTATTAAAAACTGATATAACTTAAAGCATTGCATATGGTTAGTTTTATTAAAAACTGATATAACTCAGTGCATTGCATTTTGTTAGTTTTATTAAAAATTGATATAACTTAAAGCATTGCATATGGCTAGTTTTATTAAAAACTGATATAACTCAGTGCATTGCATTTTGTTAGTTTTATTAAAAACTGA
Source organism: Ceratitis rosa (assembly GCA_037013455.1). NCBI lineage: Eukaryota > Metazoa > Arthropoda > Insecta > Diptera > Tephritidae > Ceratitis > Ceratitis rosa. The sequence goes on from JAWMAG010000143.1 coordinate 12,507, forward strand.
TATAACTTAAAGCATTGCATATGGTTAGTTTTATTAAAAACTGATATAACTTAAAGCATTGCATATGGTTAGTTTTATTAAAAGCTGATATAACTCAGTGCATTGCATTTTGTTAGTTTTATTAAAAACTGATATAACTTAAAGCATTGCATATGGTTAGTTTTATTAAAAACTGATATAACTTAAAGCACTGAATATGGTTAGTTTTATTAAAAACTGATATAACTCAGTGCATTGCATTTTGTTAGTTTTATTAAAAACTGATATAACTTAAGGCATGGCATATGGTTAGTTTTATTAAAAACTGATATAACTCAGTGCATTGCAATTTATTAGTTTTATTAAAAACTGATATAACTTAAGGCATGGCATATGGTTAGTTTTATTAAAAACTGATATAACTCAGTGCAATGCATTTTGTTAGTTTTATTAAAAACTGATATAACTTAAAGCATTGCATATGGTTAGTTTTATTCAAAACTGATATAACTTAAAGCATTGCATATGGTTAGTTTTATTAAAAACTGATATAACTTAAAGCATTGCATATGGTTAGTTTTATTAAAAACTGATATAACTTAAAGCATTGCATATGGTTAGTTTTATTAAAAACTGATATAACTTAAAGCATTGCATATGGTTAGTTTTATTAAAAACTGATATAACTCAGTGCATTGCATTTTGTTAGTTTTATTAAAAACTGATATAACTTAAGGCATGGCATATGGTTAGTTTTATTAAAAACTAATATAACTCAGTGCATTGCATTTTGTTAGTTTTATTAAAAACTGATATAACTTAAAGCATTGCATATGGTTAGTTTTATTAAAAACTGATATAACTCAGTGCATTGCATTTTGTTAGTTTTATTAAAAACTGATATAACTTAAAGCATTGCATATGGTTAGTTTTATTAAAAACTGATATAACTTAAAGCATTGCATATGGTTAGTTTTATTAAAAACTGATATAACTTAAAGCATTGCATATGGTTAGTTTTATTAAAAGCTGATATAACTCAGTGCATTGCATTTTGTTAGTTTTATTAAAAACTGATATAACTTAAGGCATGGCATATGGTTAGTTAAATTAAAAACTGATATAACTCAGTGCATTGCATTTTGTTAGTTTTATTAAAAACTGATATAACTTGAAGCATTGCATATGGTTAGTTTTATTAAAAACTGATATAACTTAAAGCATTGCATATGGTTAGTTTTATTAAAAACTGATATAACTTAAAGCATTGCATATGGTTAGTTTTATTAAAAACTGATATAACTCAGTGCATTGCATTTTGTTAGTTTTATTAAAAACTGATATAACTTAAGGCATGGCATATGGTTAGTTTTATTAAAAACTGATATAACTCAGTGCATTGCATTTTGTTAGTTTTATTAAAAACTGATATAACTTAAAGCATTGCATATGGTTAGTTTTATTAAAAACTGATATAACTCAGTGCATTGCATTTTGTTAGTTTTATTAAAAACTGATATAACTTAAAGCATTGCATATGGTTAGTTTTATTAAAAACTGATATAACTTAAAGCATTGCATATGGTTAGTTTTATTAAAAACTGATATAACTCAATGCATTGCATTTTGTTAGTTTTATTAAAAACTGATATAACTCAGTGCATTGCATTTTGTTAGTTTTATTAAAAACTGATATAACTTAAAGCATTGCATATGGTTAGCTTTATTAAAAACTGATATAACTTAAAGCATTGCATATGGTTAGTTTTATTAAAAACTGATATAACTTAAAGCATTGCATATGGTTACTTTTATTAAAAACTGATATAACTCAGTGCATTGCATTTTGTTAGTTTTATTAAAAACTGATATAGCTTAAGGCATGGCATATGGTTAGTTTTATTAAAAACTGATATAACTCAGTGCATTGCATTTTGTTAGTTTTATTAAAAACTGATATAACTTAAAGCATCGCATATGGTTAGTTTTATTCAAAACTGATATAACTCAGTGCATTGCATTTTGTTAGTTTTATTAAAAACTGATATAACTTAAGGCATGACATATGGTTAGTTAAATTAAAAACTGATATAACTCAGTGCATTGCATTTTGTTAGTTTTATTAAAAACTGATATAACTTAAAGCATTGCATATGGTTAGTTTTATTAAAAACTGATATAACTTAAAGCATTGCATATGGTTAGTTTTATTAAAAACTGATATAACTTAAAGCATTGCATATGGTTAGTTTTATTAAAAACTGATATAACTTAAAGCATTGCATATGGTTAGTTTTATTAAAAGCTGATATAACTCAGTGCATTGCATTTTGTTAGTTTTATTAAAAACTGATATAACTTAAGGCATGGCATATGGTTAGTTAAATTAAAAACTGATATAACTCAGTGCATTGCATTTTGTTAGTTTTATTAAAAATTGATATAACTTGAAGCATTGCATATGGTTAGTTTTATTAAAAACTGATATAACTTAAAGCATTGCATATGGTTAGTTTTATTAAAAACTGATATAACTTAAAGCATTGCATATGGTTAGTTTTATTAAAAACTGGTATAACTCAGTGCATTGCATTTTGTTAGTTTTATTAAAAACTGATATAACTTAAGGCATGGCATATGGTTAGTTTTATTAAAAACTGATATAACTCAGTGCATTGCAATTTATTAGTTTTATTAAAAACTGATATAACTTAAGGCATGGCATATGGTTAGTTTTATTAAAAACTGATATAACTCAGTGCAATGCATTTTGTTAGTTTTATTAAAAACTGATATAACTTAAAGCATTGCATATGGTTAGTTTTATTAAAAACTGATATAACCTAAAGCATTGCATATGGTTAGTTTTATTAAAAACTGATATAACTTAAAGCATTGCATATGGTTAGTTTTATTAAAAACTGATATAACTTAAAGCATTGCATATGGTTAGTTTTATTAAAAACTGATATAACTCAGTGCATTGCATTTTGTTAGTTTTATTAAAAACTGATATAACTTAAGGCATGGCATATGGTTAGTTTTATTAAAAACTGATATAACTCAGTGCATTGCATTTTGTTAGTTTTATTAAAAACTGATATAACTTAAAGCATTGCATATGGTTAGTTTTATTCAAAACTGATATAACTCAGTGCATTGCATTTTGTTAGTTTTATTAAAAACTGATATAACTTAAGGCATGGCATATGGTTAGTTAAATTAAAAACTGATATAACTCAGTGCATTGCATTTTGTTAGTTTTATTAAAAACTGATATAACTTAAAGCATTGCATATGGTTAGTTTTATTAAAAACTGATATAACTTAAAGCATTGCATATGGTTAGTTTTATTAAAAACTGATATAACTCAGTGCATTGCATTTTGTTAGTTTTATTAAAAATTGATATAACTTAAAGCATTGCATATGGCTAGTTTTATTAAAAACTGATATAACTCAGTGCATTGCATTTTGTTAGTTTTATTAAAAACTGATATAACTTAAAGCATTGCATATGGTTAGTTTTATTAAAAACTGATATAACTTAAAGCATTGCATATGGTTAGTTTTATTAAAAACTGATATAACTCAGTGCATTGCATTTTGTTAGTTTTATTAAAAACTGATATAACTTAAAGCATTGCATATGGTTAGTTTTATTAAAAACTGATATAACTTAAAGCACTGAATATGGTTAGTTTTATTAAAAACTGATATAACTCAGTGCATTGCATTTTGTTAGTTTTATTAAAAACTGATATAACTTAAGGCATGGCATATGGTTAGTTTTATTAAAAACTGATATAACTCAGTGCATTGCAATTTATTAGTTTTATTAAAAACTGATATAACTTAAGGCATGGCATATGGTTAGTTTTATTAAAAACTGATATAACTCAGTGCAATGCATTTTGTTAGTTTTATTAAAAACTGATATAACTTAAAGCATTGCATATGGTTAGTTTTATTCAAAACTGATATAACTTAAAGCATTGCATATGGTTAGTTTTATTAAAAACTGATATAACTTAAAGCATTGCATATGGTTAGTTTTATTAAAAACTGATATAACTTAAAGCATTGCATATGGTTAGTTTTATTAAAAACTGATATAACTTAAAGCATTGCATATGGTTAGTTTTATTAAAAACTGATATAACTCAGTGCATTGCATTTTGTTAGTTTTATTAAAAACTGATATAACTTAAGGCATGGCATATGGTTAGTTTTATTAAAAACTAATATAACTCAGTGCATTGCATTTTGTTAGTTTTATTAAAAACTGATATAACTTAAAGCATTGCATATGGTTAGTTTTATTAAAAACTGATATAACTCAGTGCATTGCATTTTGTTAGTTTTATTAAAAACTGATATAACTTAAAGCATTGCATATGGTTAGTTTTATTAAAAACTGATATAACTTAAAGCATTGCATATGGTTAGTTTTATTAAAAACTGATATAACTTAAAGCATTGCATATGGTTAGTTTTATTAAAAGCTGATATAACTCAGTGCATTGCATTTTGTTAGTTTTATTAAAAACTGATATAACTTAAGGCATGGCATATGGTTAGTTAAATTAAAAACTGATATAACTCAGTGCATTGCATTTTGTTAGTTTTATTAAAAACTGATATAACTTGAAGCATTGCATATGGTTAGTTTTATTAAAAACTGATATAACTTAAAGCATTGCATATGGTTAGTTTTATTAAAAACTGATATAACTTAAAGCATTGCATATGGTTAGTTTTATTAAAAACTGATATAACTCAGTGCATTGCATTTTGTTAGTTTTATTAAAAACTGATATAACTTAAGGCATGGCATATGGTTAGTTTTATTAAAAACTGATATAACTCAGTGCATTGCATTTTGTTAGTTTTATTAAAAACTGATATAACTTAAAGCATTGCATATGGTTAGTTTTATTAAAAACTGATATAACTCAGTGCATTGCATTTTGTTAGTTTTATTAAAAACTGATATAACTTAAAGCATTGCACATGGTTAGTTTTATTAAAAACTGATATAACTTAAAGCATTGCATATGGTTAGTTTTATTAAAAACTGATATAACTCAATGCATTGCATTTTGTTAGTTTTATTAAAAACTGATATAACTCAGTGCATTGCATTTTGTTAGTTTTACTAAAAACTGATATAACTTAAAGCATTGCATATGGTTAGCTTTATTAAAAACTGATATAACTTAAAGCATTGCATATGGTTAGTTTTATTAAAAACTGATATAACTTAAAGCATTGCATATGGTTACTTTTATTAAAAACTGATATAACTCAGTGCATTGCATTTTGTTAGTTTTATTAAAAACTGATATAGCTTAAGGCATGGCATATGGTTAGTTTTATTAAAAACTGATATAACTCAGTGCATTGCATTTTGTTAGTTTTATTAAAAACTGATATAACTTAAAGCATCGCATATGGTTAGTTTTATTCAAAACTGATATAACTCAGTGCATTGCATTTTGTTAGTTTTATTAAAAACTGATATAACTTAAGGCATGACATATGGTTAGTTAAATTAAAAACTGATATAACTCAGTGCATTGCATTTTGTTAGTTTTATTAAAAACTGATATAACTTAAAGCATTGCATATGGTTAGTTTTATTAAAAACTGATATAACTTAAAGCATTGCATATGGTTAGTTTTATTAAAAACTGATATAACTTAAAGCATTGCATATGGTTAGTTTTATTAAAAACTGATATAACTTAAAGCATTGCATATGGTTAGTTTTATTAAAAGCTGATATAACTCAGTGCATTGCATTTTGTTAGTTTTATTAAAAACTGATATAACTTAAGGCATGGCATATGGTTAGTTAAATTAAAAACTGATATAACTCAGTGCATTGCATTTTGTTAGTTTTATTAAAAACTGATATAACTTGAAGCATTGCATATGGTTAGTTTTATTAAAAACTGATATAACTTAAAGCATTGCATATGGTTAGTTTTATTAAAAACTGATATAACTTAAAGCATTGCATATGGTTAGTTTTATTAAAAACTGGTATAACTCAGTGCATTGCATTTTGTTAGTTTTATTAAAAACTGATATAACTTAAGGCATGGCATATGGTTAGTTTTATTAAAAACTGATATAACTCAGTGCATTGCAATTTATTAGTTTTATTAAAAACTGATATAACTTAAGGCATGGCATATGGTTAGTTTTATTAAAAACTGATATAACTCAGTGCAATGCATTTTGTTAGTTTTATTAAAAACTGATATAACTTAAAGCATTGCATATGGTTAGTTTTATTCAAAACTGATATAACTTAAAGCATTGCATATGGTTAGTTTTATTAAAAACTGATATAACCTAAAGCATTGCATATGGTTAGTTTTATTAAAAACTGATATAACTTAAAGCATTGCATATGGTTAGTTTTATTAAAAACTGATATAACTTAAAGCATTGCATATGGTTAGTTTTATTAAAAACTGATATAACTCAGTGCATTGCATTTTGTTAGTTTTATTAAAAACTGATATAACTTAAGGCATGGCATATGGTTAGTTTTATTAAAAACTGATATAACTCAGTGCATTGCATTTTGTTAGTTTTATTAAAAACTGATATAACTTAAAGCATTGCATATGGTTAGTTTTATTCAAAACTGATATAACTCAGTGCATTGCATTTTGTTAGTTTTATTAAAAACTGATATAACTTAAGGCATGGCATATGGTTAGTTAAATTAAAAACTGATATAACTCAGTGCATTGCATTTTGTTAGTTTTATTAAAAACTGATATAACTTAAAGCATTGCATATGGTTAGTTTTATTAAAAACTGATATAACTTAAAGCATTGCATATGGTTAGTTTTATTAAAAACTGATATAACTCAGTGCATTGCATTTTGTTAGTTTTATTAAAAATTGATATAACTTAAAGCATTGCATATGGCTAGTTTTATTAAAAACTGATATAACTCAGTGCATTGCATTTTGTTAGTTTTATTAAAAACTGATATAACTTAAAGCATTGCATATGGTTAGTTTTATTAAAAACTGATATAACTTAAAGCATTGCATATGGTTAGTTTTATTAAAAACTGATATAACTCAGTGCATTGCATTTTGTTAGTTTTATTAAAAACTGATATAACTTAAAGCATTGCATATGGTTAGTTTTATTAAAAACTGATATAACTTAAAGCACTGAATATGGTTAGTTTTATTAAAAACTGATATAACTCAGTGCATTGCATTTTGTTAGTTTTATTAAAAACTGATATAACTTAAGGCATGGCATATGGTTAGTTTTATTAAAAACTGATATAACTCAGTGCATTGCAATTTATTAGTTTTATTAAAAACTGATATAACTTAAGGCATGGCATATGGTTAGTTTTATTAAAAACTGATATAACTCAGTGCAATGCATTTTGTTAGTTTTATTAAAAACTGATATAACTTAAAGCATTGCATATGGTTAGTTTTATTCAAAACTGATATAACTTAAAGCATTGCATATGGTTAGTTTTATTAAAAACTGATATAACTTAAAGCATTGCATATGGTTAGTTTTATTAAAAACTGATATAACTTAAAGCATTGCATATGGTTAGTTTTATTAAAAACTGATATAACTTAAAGCATTGCATATGGTTAGTTTTATTAAAAACTGATATAACTCAGTGCATTGCATTTTGTTAGTTTTATTAAAAACTGATATAACTTAAGGCATGGCATATGGTTAGTTTTATTAAAAACTGATATAACTCAGTGCATTGCATTTTGTTAGTTTTATTAAAAACTGATATAACTTAAAGCATTGCATATGGTTAGTTTTATTAAAAACTGATATAACTCAGTGCATTGCATTTTGTTAGTTTTATTAAAAACTGATATAACTTAAGGCATGGCATATGGTTAGTTTTATTAAAAACTGATATAACTTAAAGCATGGCATATGGTTAGTTTTATTAAAAACTGATATAACTCAGTGCATTGCATTTTGTTAGTTTTATTAAAAACTGATATAACTTAAGGCATGGCATATGGTTAGTTTTATTAAAAACTGATATAACTTAAAGCATTGCATATGTTTAGTTTTATTAAAAACTGATATAACTCAGTGCATTGCATTTTGTTAGTTTTATTAAAAACTGATATAACTTAAAGCATTGCATATGGTTAGTTTTATTAAAAACTGATATAACTTAAAGCATTGCATATGGTTAGTTTTATTAAAAACTGATATGACTTAAAGCATTGCATATGGTTAGTTTTATTAAAAACTGATATAACTCAGTGCATTGCATTTTGTTAGTTTTATTAAAAACTGATATAACTTAAGGCATGGCATATGGTTAGTTTTATTAAAAACTGATATAACTCAGTGCATTGCATTTTGTTAGTTTTATTAAAAACTGATATAACTTAAAGCATTGCATATGGTTAGTTTTATTAAAAACTGATATAACTCAGTGCATTGCATTTTGTTAGTTTTATTAAAAACTGATATAACTTAAAGCATTGCATATGGTTAGTTTTATTAAAAACTGATATAACTTAAAGCATTGCATATGGTTAGTTTTGTTAAAAACTGATATAACTCAATGCATTGCATTTTGTTAGTTTTATTAAAAACTGATATAACTTAAAGCATGTGTGAGCGCGATTAATAAATATTATTAGTTTCTTTCTTGTCTTGAATTATGTTAAGATAATATACAAAAAAAAAAAGAGTAAAAGAAAAAAAATATGTTTTCAAATATGTCAAAACATCTAATGCAACTCAGGGTGGGAACAGAACTTATTACTTTAGTGAAAAGTACTAATCAGCTGTTATTGCAATGAGGAATCGTGTCGATTTCAACTTCCGCTATAGTGAGTGATCTGCGAGCTTCCCTTTTTGATCCTGATTGTCAACGTGTTAAGTTGTGCGACACCATAAAAAAAAAAAATAAAACTTTTTGAGTAAACAAGTGCTTTTAAGTAGTAGTTTTCTTTTTCGCTGAAAAACTAAAGGGAAGTGGTGATATTGAGTGTCATATTCCTTCATAGTTTTTATTTGATTTTTGGAGAATAATCGGCGTGGTACATTTGCATTATCACGATACAACGTGTTTACCACCAGCAGTACCCATTCTAACCTAGGAAGCGGAGACGATCTACGCAAACAGATCTACATCTCGTAGACCACGTGGATTATCCTCTGTATTCACATAGTGGTGTCAAATATCATGGCTGATTCGCACAGGAGATCATACAAGCTCGATTTCTGCAGCAAGAAGAAAAACAAATCAAACGCTAAGAAGAAATTTTCGGAAGTTTAGTTACGGAAGGTCACCTTGATGACATATTTCAAAAACTGTTATATTGAAAATTTTTTTCCTCAGATAAATAGAAAAAAAATTTAATTAGAAAAGAAAAAAAAAACCCAATATATTATAAAATAAAATGAAGTAATTAATAATTAAATTATGTAAATAATTTATTAAAATTTTCCAGCACTTCATACCTAAAATTACAAATATTAGTTCAAATTAAAATTAGATATAGTAAAGACAAAAAGAAAAACAAAAAGGAAGAAGAATATTAATGTACATTTGGTTTTGACCTACATCAATTATTTCTCACGCCGTCACTGGTAGTGCGTAAAATTCTAACGGAATTGTTTGTAACCTTGAACTTGAAATTTGTATTGCTTTTAGAGAGCATGTGAATTTATATATATAAGCATAATAATATTTAAGGCTTAACATTAACCCGCTCATTTAACCAACCGCACCGTAGCATTCACCAGGCACCTGCTGATCCAGCTCGGAGTATCAAAAATATGTAAGTGTTATAAATTTTGCCTTTATATATATATTTACTCTTGCTCTCATTTTTTTTATAGTTATACTTATATATATATATATACATACTTGTTAATTTATATTTAAGCTAAAAACATGTAAATTTGAGATTTATTTCTATAAATGAAGTAGGGTGGGTCTAAAATGTTAGTTACGGGGAAAATGAATTAATGAAGTAAGCTAACTGAACATATAGAATTTAGTTAATATAAAAATAGTATGTACAGAAATATTATTTTAGCTAATAAATGAATTATAGTCATTAAAATGAAGATCTAAAATTTTTGTTGTTGTGAGGATGATTTAGGCCTTCGCTTGGAAATGGTTGGGATCGGAGATGGTATGTAAAGAAGTCTCTCATATGGTTGGGTAGGGGAGAGAAGATAAGCGGATTTATAGCTTCTACAGTTCGTTCGTCAGCATTTCCGCCTTTCATTATATCCGTTCGTCCGTTTTTTTTTTGTATTTTTTTGGGTTTCCGGGTAAGAAATTTCAGTTCATTTTTGGTTCCGTCCGATTATTATATATTATTATATGTGCATGAATTATTTTTTTGTAATGATGATCCACGTACGTTAATGGCAAGCAAGAACCACCCCAATCCGGCGAGCTTAGACCAGGTCACAACTAGCATGCACGCTTAGCCATGTACGGGCCTCTCGATAGAGGGATGCTATATCATCTAATTTATTACAAAATGGCGCCCAACGTGGGGCCCGACTTTCAGCAGTCTATGTACTTAGGGCTCTTCACGAATTGAATAGGAAAGGCTTTCAGCTTCTTGGATTCGGAATGTAGTTTCAAGTAAGGCTATTAGAGCTATTTGGCTAACCAACCAGCGAAATTGTTCGAGTTGAGGAAAAGTTCAATATAACGTTTGTGCGTTTAACTTACCCGGCTCTACTTTCTATCAGATACATAACTTTATATATTATATTTTTTTTTATAATGTTTTGCGTTTAGATTTGGAATTATGAGAATTAGTTTTACCGATTTCATAACCAGTCATGGCGGCAAAATAATCTTCATAGGGGAACAATGAATTCAGTAATGTGGAATTATCATTTTCTTTTGAAATAAGGTACCCGTTACGTAGAGTTTATTTTAATGCAAAATTACTCATAATTTTGATTTTCTTTACAAAGGAAGTGCTACGTCGAACTGTCCCTCTTTCAAGCGAAGGCGAATAAAAATCATACTCATTATCCTCACTTATATAATCCTAGTTTAAACATTAAAATAAAGTTTATCTCTTTTGATTCCTACGGTTAAGTTAATTTTGTTTAATTGTTAAAAAAATACGAAATATTATGGCGGTACGTCATAGCGCAGAAGACTTGGCGAATTTAAGCACTCGGCAAGTCCTATGTTCGATATGTAATGAAGAAATGACTGAAGGCAATGCTTGTACAACCCCTTGTCAACATTCATTTCATAGGTCCTGTATAAATATATGGCTAACCGAAAACGATGCGTGTCCTTTATGTAGGAGTTCGTGTGATAGTCAATCATTAAAGAGTTTCGCAGAGCAAGATCCGACTACCTTAGATGCACCTGTCAGTAAATGCGCAGTACCAAAAACAGAAGGTCCAATGACGAGGTCTAGAGCAAATATTACTGATGTGATTTCGAGCAATCGCGTGTCTAATAATAGTAATTGGAGAGGTAGAAGCCGGGGTGTAAGTCAGTTACGTTCTCCACGGCCAAATTCTGGTCAGATTGTTGGTGTTAATAATATACAAACCATAATAGAACAGACTTTTAGATCGTATGAAGAGCGTTCTGCCAGACAAATGAGGGAAGAAATCAATAGGATAGTAGCAGATTCATTAGGAAATTACTTTAGCAACCTTAATCTGAACAGACCTAATAACGAAAATATTGAAAGAAGATTAGGAGCCCACAACGGCGTTGTATCCGCTCAGGAGAGAGGTTCGAATTTTGAACGGTCTCGTACAGATGCAGAGGTCATATCTGCATCGGCAGCAGCGAAAATTATATCTGGCTGGAAAATATGTTTTAATGGCTCATTAGACAGTATTACAGTAGACGAATTCATATACAGAGTTAATGCGTTAACTCGATCAACTTTACATGGTGATTTTGACATGTTATGCCAAAACGTTCATGTACTCTTTGAAGGCAAAGCAAAGCGGTGGTTCTGGCGTTACCATCGTTCCACTAACGTACTCGATTGGCAGGACATTTGTGAGGATATGCGTAGATACTTCAAAGATTTCAGGACAGACTACGACATAAAGGAGGCATTCGCAACAGAAAACAAAAGAGTGGTGAATCTTTCGAAACCTATCTCGATTCTGTTATGAACATCGCAGATGGCTTACGTAGTCCCATGACGGAACGTGAAATCGTAGAGACTATTATTCGAAATTTACAATCTAATATCCGATTGGAATTGCTTCATCTTGATATTCAAACAACATCTGATCTTCGAAGAGCCTGTCGAAAACGAGAAAACCTTTTTGCCGAGATTCAGGGTAAATCTCAACAAGTGAGACAATTTCAAGGACAGAGAAGAGAACTTTCAGAAATAGAAAGGTACGAGATGCTTCCCAAGGAAGAAGTTTGTGCAATACAGGACCAGCTCTCAATAAAGCGAACTGAATCAAAACAATGCTGGAACTGCGACGAAATGGGTCACAATTATAAAAGTTGCGTCAAGCAAAGGCGTGTATTTTGCTACGGGTGTGGGCTGATTGCCTTTTTTCTACCCAATTGTCCGAGATGTAACGATCCGGAAAACAGGATCAGGGATGCCGTCGACAGGAACAGGCATCCCAATCGACAATCAGAACCAAAAATTTAAACATTCCTGTAAGAATTTTGAAAAATGAAGAAAGTACACCCCTCTACGTACCGCAATTATATCCCCTAAAACCATTACATGAACGACTGAAATTTTATCGACAAACACGGAAGAAGATTTTTCAACGTACGCGATCAGCGGAAAGAGCCCATAAGTTTTGGTCGACAATTAAGTCAAAGCAAAAACATTTGAAGTCCCTTTCGCAGATCTTTCAACAACCTAATGATCTTAGACCGTATGCTTCTGTAAAAATTTTAAATAAAACTTATTTGGGCTTATTAGATTCAGGAGCCTCAGTAAGTTGTATCGGCGGTGATTTTGCAAGCGAACTACTAGCCGAAGACAACGGATTTAAACCAATAAAGTCTTTTGTGCAAACGGCTAGCGGAGAAAAACAGCACGTTGTAGGAATTAAGAAACTTAGTGTAACTTACAAATCAGTCTCTCATGATCTCGAATTTTATATAATACCTTCTCTAGTTCAAAACCTTTACCTCGGAATAGATTTTTGGAAAATCTTCCAAATAGCCACAGACATCATTAGCGAAGTTGAGTCAAACGAACCAGATGTAAACAAACACGTCTTAAACTATCAGCAGCAATGTGCTCTAAATTCGGCAGTTTCTTGTTTTCCAAAGTTTGAAGTACATGGGCTAGGGAAAACCTCACTTTTGGAGCATGTCATCGATGTGGGCAATGCCAAACCCATTAAACAACGTCATTTTCCAGTTTCACCGGCGGTAGAAAAACTTATGTGTGACGAAATCGATCGTATGATATCCCTTGGAGTTATAGAAGAATCCAAAAGTCCCTGGTCTTCGCCAGTAGTGTTGGTTCGCAAGCCTGGTAAAGTACGATTGTGTTTAGATAGTAGAAAAGTAAACACTTTAACGGTGAAGGATGCATATCCTCTGCCTCATATCGAAGGCATATTGTCCAGACTGCCACGAGCAGAATTCATTTCAAGTTTGGATTTGAAGGATGCCTTCTGGCAGATCCCACTAGAGATGAATTCCCGCGAAAAAACGGCCTTCACAATTCCAAATCGACCACTGTATCAATTCACCGTAATGCCGTTCGGGTTGTGTAATGCGCCTCAAACGATGTGTCGGCTAATGGACCTCGTCATTCCATATCACCTAAAGGAGAAAGTATTTGTTTACTTAGACGATTTGTTGTTGATATCCGAAAGTTTTAATTCGCACGTTGAGCTACTGAAAGAAGTTGCAGATCATATCCGAAAAGCTGGTCTCACAATTAACATTACGAAAAGCAAATTTTGCTTAAAGGAAGTAAAATATCTTGGCTACGTTGTGGGACAAGGCACTTTGAAAACAGATAAAGGGAAAATTTCGGCGATAGCAGAGTATCCAGTACCAAGAACTGTAAAGCAGCTTCGTAGATTTTTAGGTATGGCAGGGTGGTATAGAAGATTTTTAGCCAATTTTGCTGAAGTATCTAATCCGTTAACAGAGCTTCTGAAGAAATCTAGGTCTTTCATCTGGTCAGACGAAGCACAGCGATCCTTTGACGAAATTAAACACCAACTCACAACCGCTCCGTTCTTGGCTAATCCGAACTTTAGCAAATCGTTTGTCATACAATGCGACGCAAGTCAACACGGTGTGGGAGCTGTATTAGCACAAGAAAATGATGAAGGCGTGGAAATTCCTATTGCATATATGTCCCAAAAGTTAAATAAGGCTCAGCAAAACTACTCGGTGACAGAGCGAGAATGTTTGGCAGCAGTGTTGGCGGTAAAAAAGTTTCGAGCTTACGTGGAGGGTCAAGAATTTACTATAATCACAGATCATGCGAGCCTACGATGGTTGATGAACCAAAGTGACTTAAATGGTCGTTTGGCTCGTTGGGCTTTAAAGTTTCAAGGATATAAATTTTTGATCCAGCACAGAAAAGGCAGTGCAAATGTTGTTCCGGACGCACTTTCTCGCTGCCAAGGTGAAAGTGAATTACTTGAAACCATCATAGTCGATTATGTTCCTGAAATTGATTTATCATCATCAGCGTTTACGGAGCAAGAATATGTAGAGTTGAAGGAAAAATTATTGGAGAACGCAACTAAATATCCTGATTTTAAAGTTTCCGGAAATTTTATTTATCATCGTACAGAATTTTATTCCGGAGACCCGAGTAAAGATAATTCTGCATGGAAGCTGGTTGTTCCAAAATCACTACGGTCAGAGGTTATTAAAAATGCTCATAATGTACCGACTAGTGCACTTGGTGGTTTGGCCAAAACTGTGGAAAGAGTTCGTCGCTATTTCTACTGGCCTGGCGTATATCGCTCAGTGAAAGACTACGTCATGAATTGCCAAGTATGCAAGATGACAAAACATCCAACAAAAGTTCTTCGTCCACCAATGGGAAAGATTATGCCAGTAGAAAGAATTTTCCAGCGACTATATATCGATTTAATAGGCCCTTTTCCTAGATCAAAAAGTGGTCATATAGGTATTTTAATTGTTTTAGACCATATGTCAAAATTTACCTTTTTATGTCCTTTGAAAAAGTTCACCACCGATCCAATAAAAAACTTTCTCAAAGGACACGTATTTGACGTGTTTGGCGTACCAGAAAGTATCGTTAGCGACAATGGCAGTCAATTCCGATCAAAAGATTTTGAGGCATTTTTAACTAAATGCGGGGTCAAACATACATTCACTGCTGTGTACTCTCCCCAGAGCAACGCTTCGGAGCGTGTAAATCGATCCATAAATGCTGCTTTGAGAGCTTATATCCAAAAAGATCAGCGAGATTGGGATTGCCACCTTAGCAGTATAAACGCAGCACTTCGCAGTTCTGTCCACCAATCTATAGGATACAGTCCTTATTTTGTCGTATTTGGTCAGCATATGGTATTACATGGGGACACTTACGAAGTGTTGAGAAGTATTGACATGATCACCGAAGGCTTACCAGAAGAAAGTCTAGCACGTTCCGACAAACTTTTAAGTATACGCGATAATGTTCGTAGAAATTTGGAAAAAGCCCATTATCGTAATGAACATCTTTATAACTTACGAACTCGAGAAATAAAATATAATGTTGGTCAAGAGGTTTTACGCAGAAACTTTGCTCAAAGTAACATGGCAAAACATTTTAATGCAAAACTGGCGAAAACTTTCCTTAAAGCCAGAGTGCGAGAGATATTAGGTTCGTCTTATTACGTATTAGAAGATTTGGAGGGGAAAAGTATAGGCACATATCATGCAAAAGACATGCAATCTTGCTAAACATGTCGCCTTTTTCAGTTTTTCTGTAAATGTAATCTGCGTACAATTTAAAGAAAATCTGCTTTGTGAGCGCGATTAATAAATATTATTAGTTTCTTTCTTGTCTTGAATTATGTTAAGATAATATACAAAAGAAAAAAGAGTAAAAGAAAAAAAATATGTTTTCAAATATGTCAAAACATCTAATGCAACTCAGGGTGGGAACAGAACTTATTACTTTAGTGAAAAGTACTAATCAGCTGTTATTGCAATGAGGAATCGTGTCGATTTCAACTTCCGCTATAGTGAGTGATCTGCGAGCTTCCCTTTTTGATCCTGATTGTCAACGTGTTAAGTTGTGCGACACCATAAAAAAAAAAAATAAAACTTTTTGAGTAAACAAGTGCTTTTAAGTAGTAGTTTTCTTTTTCGCTGAAAAACTAAAGGGAAGTGGTGATATTGAGTGTCATATTCCTTCATAGTTTTTATTTGATTTTTGGAGAATAATCGGCGTGGTACATTTGCATTATCACGATACAACGTGTTTACCACCAGCAGCACCCATTCTAACCTAGGAAGCGGAGACGATCTACGCAAACAGATCTACATCTCGTAGACCACGCGGATTATCCTCTGTATTCACATAGTGGTGTCAAATATCATAGCTGATTCGCACAGGAGATCATACAAGCTCGATTTCTGCAGCAAGAAGAAAAACAAATCAAACGCTAAGAAGAAATTTTCGGAAGTTTAGTTACGGAAGGTCATCTTGATGACATATTTCAAAAACTGTTATATTGAAAATTTTTTTTCCTCAGATAAATAGAAAAAAAATTTAATTAGAAAAGAAAAAAAAAACCCAATATATTATAAAATAAAATGAAGTAATTAATAATTAAATTATGTAAATAATTTATTAAAATTTTCCAGCACTTCATACCTAAAATTACAAATATTAGTTCAAATTAAAATTAGATATAGTAAAGACAAAAAGAAAAACAAAAAGGAAGAAGAATATTAATGTACATTTGGTTTTGACCTACATCAATTATTTCTCACGCCGTCACTGGTAGTGCGTAAAATTCTAACGGAATTGTTTGTAACCTTGAACTTGAAATTTGTATTGCTTTTAGAGAGCATGTGAATTTATATATATAAGCATAATAATATTTAAGGCTTAACATTAACCCGCTCATTTAACCAACCGCACCGTAGCATTCACCAGGCGCCTGCTGATCCAGCTCGGAGTATCAAAAATATGTAAGTGTTATAAATTTTGCCTTTATATATATATTTACTCTTGCTCTCATTTTTTTTATAGTTATACTTATATATATATATATACATACTTGTTAATTTATATTTAAGCTAAAAACATGTAAATTTGAGATTTATTTCTATAAATGAAGTAGGGTGGGTCTAAAAAGTTAGTTACGGGGAAAATGAATTAATGAAGTAAGCTAACTGAACATATAGAATTTAGTTAATATAAAAATAGTATGTACAGAAATATTATTTTAACTAATAAATGAATTATAGTCATTAAAATGAAGATCTAAAATTTTTGTTGTTGTGAGGATGACTTAGGCCTTCGCTTGGAAATGGTTGGGATCGGAGATGGTATGTAAAGAAGTCTCTCATATGGTTGGGCAGGGGAGAGAAGAGAAGCGGATTTATAGCTTCTACAGTTCGTTCGTCAGCATTTCCGCCTTTCATTATATCCGTTCGTCCGTTTTTTTTTGTATTTTTTTGGGTTTCCGGGTAAGAAATTTCAGTTCATTTTTGGTTCCATCCGATTATTATATATTATTATATGTGCATGAATTATTTTTTTGTAATGATGATCCACGTACGTTAATGGCAAGCAAGAACCACCCCAATCCGGCGAGCTTAGACCAGGTCACAACTAGCATGCACGCTTAGCCATGTACGGGCCTCTCGATAGAGGGATGCTATATCATCTAATTTATTACACATGGCATATGGTTAGTTTTATTAAAAACTGATATAACTCAGTGCATTGCATTTTGTTAGTTTTATTAAAAACTGATATAACTTAAAGCATTGCATATGGTTAGTTTTATTAAAAACTGATATAACTCAGTGCATTGCATATTGTTAGTTTTATTAAAAACTGATATAACTTAAAGCATCGCATATGGTTAGTTTTATTAAAAACTGATATAACTCAGTGCATTGCATTTTGTTAGTTTTATTAAAAACTGATATAACTTAAGGCATGGCATATGGTTAGTTTTATTAAAAACTGATATAACTCAGTGCATTGCATTTTGTTAGTTTTATTAAAAACTGATATAACTTAAAGCATTGCATATGGTTAGTTTTATTAAAAACTGATATAACTCAGCGCATTGCATTTTGTTAGTTTTATTAAAAACTGATATAACTTAAAGTATTGCATATGGTTAGTTTTATTAAAAACTGATATAACTCAGTGCATTGCATTTTGTTAGTTTTATTAAAAACTGATATAACTTAAAGCATTGCATATGGTTAGTTTTATTAAAAACTGATATAACTTAAAGCATTGCATATGGTTAGTTTTATTAAAAACTGATATAACTTAAAGCATTGCATATGGTTAGTTTTATTAAAAACTGATATAACTCAGTGCATTTCATTTTGTTAGTTTTATTAAAAACTGATATAGCTTAAGGCATGGCATATGGTTAGTTTTATTAAAAACTGATATAACTCAGTGCATTGCATTTTGTTAGTTTTATTAAAAACTGATATAACTTAAAGCATTGCATATGGTTAGTTTTGTTAAAAACTGATATAACTTAAAGCATTGCATATGGTTAGTTTTATTAAAAACTGATATAACTTAAAGCATTGCATATGGTTAGTTTTATTAAAAGCTGATATAACTCAGTGCATTGCATTTTGTTAGTTTTATTAAAAACTGATATAACTTAAGGCATGGCATATGGTTAGTTTTATTAAAAACTGATATAACTCAGTGCATTGCATTTTGTTAGTTTTATTAAAAACTGATATAACTTGAAGCATTGCATATGGTTAGTTTTATTAAAAACTGATATAACTTAAAGCATTGCATATGGTTAGTTTTATTAAAAACTGATATAACTTAAAGCATTGCATATGGTTAGTTTTATTAAAAACTGATATAACTCAGTGCATTGCATTTTGTTAGTTTTATTAAAAACTGATATAACTTAAGGCATGGCATATGGTTAGTTTTATTAAAAACTGATATAACTCAGTGCATTGCATTTTGTTAGTTTTATTAAAAACTGATATAACTTAAAGCATTGCATATGGTTAGTTTTATTAAAAACTGATATAACTCAGTGCATTGCATTTTGTTAGTTTTATTAAAAACTGATATAACTTAAAGCATTGCATATGGTTAGTTTTATTAAAAACTGATATAACTTAAAGCATTGCATATGGTTAGTTTTATTAAAAACTGATATAACTTAAGGCATGGCATATGGTTAGTTTTATTAAAAACTGATATAACTTAAGGCATGGCATATGGTTAGTTTTATTAAAAACTGATATAACTCAGTGCATTGCAATTTGTTAGTTTTATTAAAAACTGATATAACTTAAAGCATTGCATATGGTTAGTTTTGTTAAAAACTGATATAACTTAAAGCATTGCATATGGTTAGTTTTATTAAAAACTGATATAACTTAAAGCATTGCATATGGTTAGTTTTATTAAAAGCTGATATAACTCAGTGCATTGCATTTTGTTAGTTTTATTAAAAACTGATATAACTTAAGGCATGGCATATGGTTAGTTTTATTAAAAACTGATATAACTCAGTGCATTGCATTTTGTTAGTTTTATTAAAAACTGATATAACTTGAAGCATTGCATATGGTTAGTTTTATTAAAAACTGATATAACTTAAAGCATTGCATATGGTTAGTTTTATTAAAAACTGATATAACTTAAAGCATTGCATATGGTTAGTTTTATTAAAAACTGATATAACTCAGTGCATTGCATTTTGTTAGTTTTATTAAAAACTGATATAACTTAAGGCATGGCATATGGTTAGTTTTATTAAAAACTGATATAACTCAGTGCATTGCATTTTGTTAGTTTTATTAAAAACTGATATAACTTAAAGCATTGCATATGGTTAGTTTTATTAAAAACTGATATAACTCAGTGCATTGCATTTTGTTAGTTTTATTAAAAACTGATATAACTTAAAGCATTGCATATGGTTAGTTTTATTAAAAACTGATATAACTTAAAGCATTGCATTTTGTTAGTTTTATTAAAAACTGATATAACTTAAGGCATGGCATATGGTTAGTTTTATTAAAAACTGATATAACTTAAGGCATGGCATATGGTTAGTTTTATTAAAAACTGATATAACTCAGTGCATTGCAATTTGTTAGTTTTATTAAAAACTGATATAACTTAAAGCATGGCATATGGTTAGTTTTATTAAAAACTGATATAACTCAGTGCATTGCATTTTGTTAGTTTTATTAAAAACTGATATAACTTAAAGCATTGCATATGGTTAGTTTTATTAAAAACTGATATAACTTAAAGCATTGCATATGGTTAGTTTTATTAAAAACTGATATAACTCAGTGCATTGCATTTTGTTAGTTTTATTAAAAACTGATATAACTTAAAGCATCGCATATGGTTAGTTTTATTAAAAACTGATATAACTCAGTGCATTGCATTTTGTTAGTTTTATTAAAAACTGATATAACATAAGGCATGGCATATGGTTAGTTTTATTAAAAACTGATATAACTCAGTGCATTGCATTTTGTTAGTTTTATTAAAAACTGATATAACTTAAAGCATTGCATATGGTTAGTTTTATTAAAAACTGATATAACTCAGTGCATTGCATTTTGTTAGTTTTATTAAAAACTGATATAACTTAAAGCATTGCATATGGTTAGTTTTATTAAAAACTGCTATAACTTAAAGCATTGCATATGGTTAGTTTTATTAAAAACTGATATAACTCAGTGCATTGCATTTTGTTAGCTTTATTAAAAACTGATATAACTTAAAGCATTGCATATGGTTAGTTTTATTAAAAACTGATATAACTCAGTGCATTGCATTTTGTTAGTTTTATTGAAAACTGATATAACTCAGTGCATTGCATTTTGTTAGCTTTATTAAAAACTGATATAACTTAAAGCATTGCATATGGTTAGTTTTATTAAAAACGGATATAACTCAGTGCATTGCATTTTGTTAGTTTTATTAAAAACTGATATAACTTAAAGCATTGCATATGGTTAGTTTTATTAAAAACTGATATAACTCAGTGCATTGCATTTTGTTAGTTTTATTAAAAACTGATATAACTTAAAGCATTGCATATGGTTAGTTTTATTAAAAACTGATATAACTCAGTACATTGCAATTTGTTAGTTTTATTAAAAACTGATATAACTTAAAGCATGGCATATGGTTAGTTTTATTAAAAACTGATATAACTCAGTGCATTGCATTTTGTTAGTTTTATTAAAAACTGATATAACTTAAAGCATTGCATATGGTTAGTTTTATTAAAAACTGATATAACTTAAAGCATTGCATATGGTTAGTTTTATTAAAAACTGATATAACTCAGTGCATTGCATTTTGTTAGTTTTATTAAAAACTGATATAACTTAAAGCACCGCATATGGTTAGTTTTATTAAAAACTGATATAACTCAGTGCATTGCATTTTGTTAGTTTTATTAAAAACTGATATAACTTAAGGCATGGCATATGGTTAGTTTTATTAAAAACTGATATAACTCAGTGCATTGCATTTTGTTAGTTTTATTAAAAACTGATATAACTTAAAGCATTGCATATGGTTAGTTTTATTAAAAACTGATATAACTCAGTGCATTGCATTTTGTTAGTTTTATTAAAAACTGATATAACTTAAAGAATTGCATATGGTTAGTTTTATTCAAAACTGATATAACTCAGTGCATTGCATTTTGTTAGTTTTATTAAAAACTGATATAACTTGAAGCATTGCATATGGTTAGTTTTATTAAAAACTGATATAACTTAAAGCATTGCATATGGTTAGTTTTATTAAAAACTGATATAACTTAAAGCATTGCATATGGTTAGTTTTATTAAAAACTGATATAACTCAGTGCATTGCATTTTGTTAGTTTTATTAAAAACTGATATAACTTAAGGCATGGCATATGGTTAGTTTTATTAAAAACTGATATAACTCAGTGCATTGCATTTTGTTAGTTTTATTAAAAACTGATATAACTTAAAGCATTGCATATGGTTAGTTTTATTAAAAACTGATATAACTCAGTGCATTGCATTTTGTTAGTTTTATTAAAAACTGATATAACTTAAAGCATTGCATATGGTTAGTTTTATTAAAAACTGATATAACTTAAAGCATTGCATATGGTTAGTTTTATTAAAAACTGATATAACTTAAGGCATGGCATATGGTTAGTTTTATTAAAAACTGATATAACTTAAGGCATGGCATATGGTTAGTTTTATTAAAAACTGATATAACTCAGTGCATTGCAATTTGTTAGTTTTATTAAAAACTGATATAACTTAAAGCATTGCATATGGTTAGTTTTGTTAAAAACTGATATAACTTAAAGCATTGCATATGGTTAGTTTTATTAAAAACTGATATAACTTAAAGCATTGCATATGGTTAGTTTTATTAAAAGCTGATATAACTCAGTGCATTGCATTTTGTTAGTTTTATTAAAAACTGATATAACTTAAGGCATGGCATATGGTTAGTTTTATTAAAAACTGATATAACTCAGTGCATTGCATTTTGTTAGTTTTATTAAAAACTGATATAACTTGAAGCATTGCATATGGTTAGTTTTATTAAAAACTGATATAACTTAAAGCATTGCATATGGTTAGTTTTATTAAAAACTGATATAACTTAAAGCATTGCATATGGTTAGTTTTATTAAAAACTGATATAACTCAGTGCATTGCATTTTGTTAGTTTTATTAAAAACTGATATAACTTAAGGCATGGCATATGGTTAGTTTTATTAAAAACTGATATAACTCAGTGCATTGCATTTTGTTAGTTTTATTAAAAACTGATATAACTTAAAGCATTGCATATGGTTAGTTTTATTAAAAACTGATATAACTCAGTGCATTGCATTTTGTTAGTTTTATTAAAAACTGATATAACTTAAAGCATTGCATATGGTTAGTTTTATTAAAAACTGATATAACTTAAAGCATTGCATTTTGTTAGTTTTATTAAAAACTGATATAACTTAAGGCATGGCATATGGTTAGTTTTATTAAAAACTGATATAACTTAAGGCATGGCATATGGTTAGTTTTATTAAAAACTGATATAACTCAGTGCATTGCAATTTGTTAGTTTTATTAAAAACTGATATAACTTAAAGCATGGCATATGGTTAGTTTTATTAAAAACTGATATAACTCAGTGCATTGCATTTTGTTAGTTTTATTAAAAACTGATATAACTTAAAGCATTGCATATGGTTAGTTTTATTAAAAACTGATATAACTTAAAGCATTGCATATGGTTAGTTTTATTAAAAACTGATATAACTCAGTGTATTGCATTTTGTTAGTTTTATTAAAAACTGATATAACTTAAAGCATCGCATATGGTTAGTTTTATTAAAAACTGATATAACATAAGGCATGGCATATGGTTAGTTTTATTAAAAACTGATATAACTCAGTGCATTGCATTTTGTTAGTTTTATTAAAAACTGATATAACTTAAAGCATTGCATATGGTTAGTTTTATTAAAAACTGATATAACTCAGTGCATTGCATTTTGTTAGTTTTATTAAAAACTGATATAACTTAAAGCATTGCATATGGTTAGTTTTATTAAAAACTGCTATAACTTAAAGCATTGCATATGGTTAGTTTTATTAAAAACTGATATAACTCAGTGCATTGCATTTTGTTAGCTTTATTAAAAACTGATATAACTTAAAGCATTGCATATGGTTAGTTTTATTAAAAACTGATATAACTCAGTGCATTGCATTTTGTTAGTTTTATTGAAAACTGATATAACTCAGTGCATTGCATTTTGTTAGCTTTATTAAAAACTGATATAACTTAAAGCATTGCATATGGTTAGTTTTATTAAAAACGGATATAACTCAGTGCATTGCATTTTGTTAGTTTTATTAAAAACTGATATAACTTAAAGCATTGCATATGGTTAGTTTTATTAAAAACTGATATAACTCAGTGCATTGCATTTTGTTAGTTTTATTAAAAACTGATATAACTTAAAGCATTGCATATGGTTAGTTTTATTAAAAACTGATATAACTCAGTACATTGCAATTTGTTAGTTTTATTAAAAACTGATATAACTTAAAGCATGGCATATGGTTAGTTTTATTAAAAACTGATATAACTCAGTGCATTGCATTTTGTTAGTTTTATTAAAAACTGATATAACTTAAAGCATTGCATATGGTTAGTTTTATTAAAAACTGATATAACTTAAAGCATTGCATATGGTTAGTTTTATTAAAAACTGATATAACTCAGTGCATTGCATTTTGTTAGTTTTATTAAAAACTGATATAACTTAAAGCACCGCATATGGTTAGTTTTATTAAAAACTGATATAACTCAGTGCATTGCATTTTGTTAGTTTTATTAAAAACTGATATAACTTAAGGCATGGCATATGGTTAGTTTTATTAAAAACTGATATAACTCAGTGCATTGCATTTTGTTAGTTTTATTAAAAACTGATATAACTTAAAGCATTGCATATGGTTAGTTTTATTAAAAACTGATATAACTCAGTGCATTGCATTTTGTTAGTTTTATTAAAAACTGATATAACTTAAAGAATTGCATATGGTTAGTTTTATTCAAAACTGATATAACTCAGTGCATTGCATTTTGTTAGTTTTATTAAAAACTGATATAACTTAAGGCATGGCATATGGTTAGTTAAATTAAAAACTGATATAACTCAGTGCATTGCATTTTGTTAGTTTTATTAAAAACTGATATAACTTAAAGCATTGCATATGGTTAGTTTTATTAAAAACTGATATAACTTAAAGCATTGCATATGGTTAGTTTTATTAAAAACTGATATAACTTAAAGCATTGCATATGGTTAGTTTTATTAAAAACTGATATAACTTAAAGCATTGCATATGGTTAGTTTTATTAAAAGCTGATATAACTCAGTGCATTGCATTTTGTTAGTTTTATTAAAAACTGATATAACTTAAGGCATGGCATATGGTTAGTTAAATTAAAAACTGATATAACTCAGTGCATTGCATTTTGTTAGTTTTATTAAAAACTAATATAACTTGAAGCATTGCATATGGTTAGTTTTATTAAAAACTGATATAACTTAAAGCATTGCATATGGTTAGTTTTATTAAAAACTGATATAACTTAAAGCATTGCATATGGGTAGTTTTATTAAAAACTGATATAACTCAGTGCATTGCATTTTGTTAGTTTTATTAAAAACTGATATAACTTAAGGCATGGCATATGGTTAGTTTTATTAAAAACTGATATAACTCAGTGCATTGCATTTTGTTAGTTTTATTAAAAACTGATATAACTCAGTGCATTGCATTTTGTTAGTTTTATTAAAAACTGATATAACTTAAAGCATTGCATATGGTTAGTTTTATTAAAAACTGATATAACTCAGTGCATTGCATTTTGTTAGTTTTATTAAAAACTGATATAACTTAAAGCATTGCATATGGTTAGTTTTATTAAAAACTGATATAACTTAAAGCATTGCATTTTGTTAGTTTTATTAAAAACTGATATAACTTAAAGCATGGCATATGGTTAGTTTTATTAAAAACTGATATAACTTAAAGCATTGCATATGGTTAGTTTTATTAAAAGCTGATATAACTCAGTGCATTGCATTTTGTTAGTTTTATTAAAAACTGATATAACTTAAGGCATGGCATATGGTTAGTTTTATTAAAAACTGATATAACTCAGTGCATTGCATTTTGTTAGTTTTATTAAAAACTGATATAACTTGAAGCATTGCATATGGTTAGTTTTATTAAAAACTGATATAACTTAAAGCATTGCATATGGTTAGTTTTATTAAAAACTGATATAACTTAAAGCATTGCATATGGTTAGTTTTATTAAAAACTGATATAACTCAGTGCATTGCATTTTGTTAGTTTTATTAAAAACTGATATAACTTAAGGCATGGCATATGGTTAGTTTTATTAAAAACTGATATAACTCAGTGCATTGCATTTTGTTAGTTTTATTAAAAACTGATATAACTTAAAGTATTGCATATGGTTAGTTTTATTAAAAACTGATATAACTCAGTGCATTGCATTTTGTTAGTTTTATTAAAAACTGATATAACTTAAAGCATTGCATATGGTTAGTTTTATTAAAAACTGATATAACTTAAAGCATTGCATATGGTTAGTTTTATTAAAAACTGATATAACTTAAAGCATTGCATATGGTTAGTTTTATTAAAAACTGATATAACTCAGTGCATTTCATTTTGTTAGTTTTATTAAAAACTGATATAGCTTAAGGCATGGCATATGGTTAGTTTTATTAAAAACTGATATAACTCAGTGCATTGCATTTTGTTAGTTTTATTAAAAACTGATATAACTTAAAGCATTGCATATGGTTAGTTTTGTTAAAAACTGATATAACTTAAAGCATTGCATATGGTTAGTTTTATTAAAAACTGATATAACTTAAAGCATTGCATATGGTTAGTTTTATTAAAAGCTGATATAACTCAGTGCATTGCATTTTGTTAGTTTTATTAAAAACTGATATAACTTAAGGCATGGCATATGGTTAGTTTTATTAAAAACTGATATAACTCAGTGCATTGCATTTTGTTAGTTTTATTAAAAACTGATATAACTTGAAGCATTGCATATGGTTAGTTTTATTAAAAACTGATATAACTTAAAGCATTGCATATGGTTAGTTTTATTAAAAACTGATATAACTTAAAGCATTGCATATGGTTAGTTTTATTAAAAACTGATATAACTCAGTGCATTGCATTTTGTTAGTTTTATTAAAAACTGATATAACTTAAGGCATGGCATATGGTTAGTTTTATTAAAAACTGATATAACTCAGTGCATTGCATTTTGTTAGTTTTATTAAAAACTGATATAACTTAAAGCATTGCATATGGTTAGTTTTATTAAAAACTGATATAACTCAGTGCATTGCATTTTGTTAGTTTTATTAAAAACTGATATAACTTAAAGCATTGCATATGGTTAGTTTTATTAAAAACTGATATAACTTAAAGCATTGCATATGGTTAGTTTTATTAAAAACTGATATAACTTAAGGCATGGCATATGGTTAGTTTTATTAAAAACTGATATAACTTAAGGCATGGCATATGGTTAGTTTTATTAAAAACTGATATAACTCAGTGCATTGCAATTTGTTAGTTTTATTAAAAACTGATATAACTTAAAGCATTGCATATGGTTAGTTTTGTTAAAAACTGATATAACTTAAAGCATTGCATATGGTTAGTTTTATTAAAAACTGATATAACTTAAAGCATTGCATATGGTTAGTTTTATTAAAAACTGATATAACTCAGTGCATTGCATTTTGTTAGTTTTATTAAAAACTGATATAACTTAAGGCATGGCATATGGTTAGTTTTATTAAAAACTGATATAACTCAGTGCATTGCATTTTGTTAGTTTTATTAAAAACTGATATAACTTAAAGCATTGCATATGGTTAGTTTTATTAAAAACTGATATAACTCAGTGCATTGCATTTTGTTAGTTTTATTAAAAACTGATATAACTTAAAGCATTGCATATGGTTAGTTTTATTAAAAACTGATATAACTTAAAGCATTGCATTTTGTTAGTTTTATTAAAAACTGATATAACTTAAGGCATGGCATATGGTTAGTTTTATTAAAAACTGATATAACTTAAGGCATGGCATATGGTTAGTTTTATTAAAAACTGATATAACTCAGTGCATTGCAATTTGTTAGTTTTATTAAAAACTGATATAACTTAAAGCATGGCATATGGTTAGTTTTATTAAAAACTGATATAACTCAGTGCATTGCATTTTGTTAGTTTTATTAAAAACTGATATAACTTAAAGCATTGCATATGGTTAGTTTTATTAAAAACTGATATAACTTAAAGCATTGCATATGGTTAGTTTTATTAAAAACTGATATAACTCAGTGCATTGCATTTTGTTAGTTTTATTAAAAACTGATATAACTTAAAGCATCGCATATGGTTAGTTTTATTAAAAACTGATATAACTCAGTGCATTGCATTTTGTTAGTTTTATTAAAAACTGATATAACATAAGGCATGGCATATGGTTAGTTTTATTAAAAACTGATATAACTCAGTGCATTGCATTTTGTTAGTTTTATTAAAAACTGATATAACTTAAAGCATTGCATATGGTTAGTTTTATTAAAAACTGATATAACTCAGTGCATTGCATTTTGTTAGTTTTATTAAAAACTGATATAACTTAAAGCATTGCATATGGTTAGTTTTATTAAAAACTGCTATAACTTAAAGCATTGCATATGGTTAGTTTTATTAAAAACTGATATAACTCAGTGCATTGCATTTTGTTAGCTTTATTAAAAACTGATATAACTTAAAGCATTGCATATGGTTAGTTTTATTAAAAACTGATATAACTCAGTGCATTGCATTTTGTTAGTTTTATTGAAAACTGATATAACTCAGTGCATTGCATTTTGTTAGCTTTATTAAAAACTGATATAACTTAAAGCATTGCATATGGTTAGTTTTATTAAAAACGGATATAACTCAGTGCATTGCATTTTGTTAGTTTTATTAAAAACTGATATAACTTAAAGCATTGCATATGGTTAGTTTTATTAAAAACTGATATAACTCAGTGCATTGCATTTTGTTAGTTTTATTAAAAACTGATATAACTTAAAGCATTGCATATGGTTAGTTTTATTAAAAACTGATATAACTCAGTACATTGCAATTTGTTAGTTTTATTAAAAACTGATAGAACTTAAAGCATGGCATATGGTTAGTTTTATTAAAAACTGATATAACTCAGTGCATTGCATTTTGTTAGTTTTATTAAAAACTGATATAACTTAAAGCATTGCATATGGTTAGTTTTATTAAAAACTGATATAACTTAAAGCATTGCATATGGTTAGTTTTATTAAAAACTGATATAACTCAGTGCATTGCATTTTGTTAGTTTTATTAAAAACTGATATAACTTAAAGCACCGCATATGGTTAGTTTTATTAAAAACTGATATAACTCAGTGCATTGCATTTTGTTAGTTTTATTAAAAACTGATATAACTTAAGGCATGGCATATGGTTAGTTTTATTAAAAACTGATATAACTCAGTGCATTGCATTTTGTTAGTTTTATTAAAAACTGATATAACTTAAAGCATTGCATATGGTTAGTTTTATTAAAAACTGATATAACTCAGTGCATTGCATTTTGTTAGTTTTATTAAAAACTGATATAACTTAAAGAATTGCATATGGTTAGTTTTATTCAAAACTGATATAACTCAGTGCATTGCATTTTGTTAGTTTTATTAAAAACTGATATAACTTAAGGCATGGCATATGGTTAGTTAAATTAAAAACTGATATAACTCAGTGCATTGCATTTTGTTAGTTTTATTAAAAACTGATATAACTTAAAGCATTGCATATGGTTAGTTTTATTAAAAACTGATATAACTTAAAGCATTGCATATGGTTAGTTTTATTAAAAACTGATATAACTTAAAGCATTGCATATGGTTAGTTTTATTAAAAACTGATATAACTTAAAGCATTGCATATGGTTAGTTTTATTAAAAGCTGATATAACTCAGTGCATTGCATTTTGTTAGTTTTATTAAAAACTGATATAACTTAAGGCATGGCATATGGTTAGTTAAATTAAAAACTGATATAACTCAGTGCATTGCATTTTGTTAGTTTTATTAAAAACTAATATAACTTGAAGCATTGCATATGGTTAGTTTTATTAAAAACTGATATAACTTAAAGCATTGCATATGGTTAGTTTTATTAAAAACTGATATAACTTAAAGCATTGCATATGGGTAGTTTTATTAAAAACTGATATAACTCAGTGCATTGCATTTTGTTAGTTTTATTAAAAACTGATATAACTTAAGGCATGGCATATGGTTAGTTTTATTAAAAACTGATATAACTCAGTGCATTGCATTTTGTTAGTTTTATTAAAAACTGATATAACTCAGTGCATTGCATTTTGTTAGTTTTATTAAAAACTGATATAACTTAAAGCATTGCATATGGTTAGTTTTATTAAAAACTGATATAACTCAGTGCATTGCATTTTGTTAGTTTTATTAAAAACTGATATAACTTAAAGCATTGCATATGGTTAGTTTTATTAAAAACTGATATAACTTAAAGCATTGCATTTTGTTAGTTTTATTAAAAACTGATATAACTTAAGGCATGGCATATGGTTAGTTTTATTAAAAACTGATATAACTTAAGGCATGGCATATGGTTAGTTTTATTAAAAACTGATAAAAGTCAGTGCATTGCATTTTGTTAGTTTTATTAAAAACTGATATAACTTAAAGCATTGCATATGGTTAGTTTTATTAAAAACTGATATAACTCAGTGCATTGCAATTTGTTAGTTTTATTAAAAACTGATATAACTTAAAGCATGGCATATGGTTAGTTTTATTAAAAACTGATATAACTCAGTGCATTGCATTTTGTTAGTTTTATTAAAAACTGATATAACTTAAAGCATTGCATATGGTTAGTTTTATTAAAAACTGATATAACTTAAAGCATTGCATATGGTTAGTTTTATTAAAAACTGATATAACTCAGTGCATTGCATTTTGTTAGTTTTATTAAAAACTGATATAACTTAAAGCATCGCATATGGTTAGTTTTATTAAAAACTGATATAACTCAGTGCATTGCATTTTGTTAGTTTTATTAAAAACTGATATAACTTAAGGCATGGCATATGGTTAGTTTTATTAAAAACTGATATAACTCAGTGCATTGCATTTTGTTAGTTTTATTAAAAACTGATATAACTTAAAGCATTGCATATGGTTAGTTTTATTAAAAACTGATATAACTCAGTGCATTGCATTTTGTTAGTTTTATTAAAAACTGATATAACTTAAAGCATTGCATATGGTTAGTTTTATTAAAAATTGCTATAACTTAAAGCATTGCATATGGTTAGTTTTATTAAAAACTGATATAACTCAGTGCATTGCATTTTGTTAGCTTTATTAAAAACTGATATAACTTAAAGCATTGCATATGGTTAGTTTTATTAAAAACTGATATAACTCAGTGCATTGCATTTTGTTAGTTTTATTAAAAACTGATATAACTTAAAGCATTGCATATAGTTAGTTTTATTAAAAACTGATATAACTCAGTGCATTGCATTTTGTTAGTTTTATTAAAAACTGATATAACTTAAGGCATGGCATATGGTTAGTTTTATTAAAAACTGATATAACTCAGTGCATTGCAATTTGTTAGTTTTATTAAAAACTGATATAACTTAAAGCATAGCATATGGTTAGTTTTATTAAAAACTGATATAACTTAAAGCATTGCATATGGTTAGTTTTATTAAAAACTGATATAACTTAAAGCATCGCATATGGTTAGTTTTATTAAAAACTGATATAACTTAAAGCATTGCATATGGTTAGTTTTATTAAAAACTGATATAACTTAAAGCATCGCATATGGTTAGTTTTATTAAAAACTGATATAACTTAAAGCATTGCACATGGTTAGTTTTATTAAAAACTGATATAACTTAAAGCATTGCATATGGTTAGTTTTATTAAAAACTGATATAACTTAAAGCATCGCATATGGTTAGTTTTATTAAAAACTGATATAACTTAAAGCATTGCATATGGTTAGTTTTATTAAAAACTGATATAACTTAAAGCATCGCATATGGTTAGTTTTATTAAAAACTGATATAACTCAGTGCATTGCATTTTGTTAGTTTTATTAAAAACTGATATAACTTAAGGCATGGCATATGGTTAGTTTTATTAAAAACTGATATAACTTAAAGCATCGCATATGGTTAGTTTTATTAAAAACTGATATAACTTAAAGCATTGCATATGGTTAGTTTTATTAAAAACTGATATAACTTAAAGCATCGCATATGGTTAGTTTTATTAAAAACTGATATAACTTAAAGCATTGCATATGGTTAGTTTTATTAAAAACTGATATAACTTAAAGCATTGCATATGGTTAGTTTTATTAAAAACTGATATAACTTAAAGCATCGCATATGGTTAGTTTTATTAAAAACTGATATAACTTAAAGCATTGCATATGGTTAGT
Organism: Ceratitis rosa; assembly: GCA_037013455.1. Lineage (NCBI taxonomy): Eukaryota > Metazoa > Arthropoda > Insecta > Diptera > Tephritidae > Ceratitis > Ceratitis rosa. The sequence goes on from JAWMAG010000143.1 coordinate 44,868, forward strand.
TTTATTAAAAACTGATATAACTTAAAGCATCGCATATGGTTAGTTTTATTAAAAACTGATATAACTCAGTGCATTGCATTTTGTTAGTTTTATTAAAAACTGATATAACTTAAAGCATCGCATATGGTTAGTTTTATTAAAAACTGATATAACTTAAAGCATAGCATATGGTTAGTTTTATTAAAAACTGATATAACTTAAAGCATTGCATATGGTTAGTTTTATTAAAAACTGATATAACTTAAAGCATCGCATATGGTTAGTTTTATTAAAAACTGATATAACTTAAAGCATTGCATATGGTTAGTTTTATTAAAAACTGATATAACTTAAAGCATCGCATATGGTTAGTTTTATTAAAAACTGATATAACTTAAAGCATTGCATATGGTTAGTTTTATTAAAAACTGATACAACTTAAAGCATTGCATATGGTTAGTTTTATTAAAAACTGATATAACTTAAAGCATTGCATATGGTTAGTTTTATTAAAAACTGATATAACTTAAAGCATCGCATATGGTTAGTTTTATTAAAAACTGATATAACTCAGTGCATTGCATTTTGTTAGTTTTATTAAAAACTGATATAACTTAAAGCATCGCATATGGTTAGTTTTATTAAAAACTGATATAACTTAAAGCATAGCATATGGTTAGTTTTATTAAAAACTGATATAACTTAAAGCATTGCATATGGTTAGTTTTATTAAAAACTGATATAACTTAAAGCATCGCATATGGTTAGTTTTATTAAAAACTGATATAACTTAAAGCATTGCATATGGTTAGTTTTATTAAAAACTGATATAACTTAAAGCATCGCATATGGTTAGTTTTATTAAAAACTGATATAACTTAAAGCATTGCATATGGTTAGTTTTATTAAAAACTGATATAACTTAAAGCATCGCATATGGTTAGTTTTATTAAAAACTGATATAACTTAAAGCATTGCATATGGTTAGTTTTATTAAAAACTGATATAACTTAAAGCATTGCATATGGTTAGTTTTATTAAAAACTGATATAACTTAAAGCATCGCATATGGTTAGTTTTATTAAAAACTGATATAACTTAAAGCATTGCATATGGTTAGTTTTATTAAAAACTGATATAACTTAAAGCATCGCATATGGTTAGTTTTATTAAAAACTGATATAACTTAAAGCATTGCATATGGTTGGTTTTATTAAAAACTGATATAACTTAAAGCATTGCATATGGTTAGTTTTATTAAAAACTGATATAACTTAAAGCATCGCATATGGTTAGTTTTATTAAAAACTGATATAACTTAAAGCATTGCATATGGTTAGTTTTATTAAAAACTGATATAACTTAAAGCATTGCATATGGTTAGTTTTATTAAAAACTGATATAACTTAAAGCATTGCATATGGTTAGTTTTATTAAAAACTGATATAACTTAAAGCATTGCATATGGTTAGTTTTATTAAAAACTGATATAACTCAGTGCATTGCATTTTGTTAGTTTTATTAAAAACTGATATAACTTAAAGCATCGCATATGGTTAGTTTTATTAAAAACTGATATAACTTAAAGCATTGCATATGGTTAGTTTTATTAAAAACTGATATAACTTAAAGCATCGCATATGGTTAGTTTTATTAAAAACTGATATAACTTAAAGCATCGCATATGGTTAGTTTTATTAAAAACTGATATAACTTAAAGCATCGCATATGGTTAGTTTTATTAAAAACTGATATAACTTAAAGCATCGCATATGGTTAGTTTTATTAAAAACTGATATAACTTAAAGCATTGCATATGGTTAGTTTTATTAAAAACTGATATAACTTAAAGCATTGCATATGGTTAGTTTTATTAAAAACTGATATAACTTAAAGCATCGCATATGGTTAGTTTTATTAAAAACTGATATAACTTAAAGCATCGCATATGGTTAGTTTTATTAAAAACTGATATAACTTAAAGCATCGCATATGGTTAGTTTTATTAAAAACTGATATAACTTAAAGCATCGCATATGGTTAGTTTTATTAAAAACTGATATAACTTAAAGCATTGCATATGGTTAGTTTTATTAAAAACTGATATAACTTAAAGCATTGCATATGGTTAGTTTTATTAAAAACTGATATAACTTAAAGCATTGCATATGGTTAGTTTTATTAAAAACTGATATAACTTAAAGCATTGCATATGGTTAGTTTTATTAAAAACTGATATAACTTAAAGCATCGCATATGGTTAGTTTTATTAAAAACTGATATAACTTAAAGCATCGCATATGGTTAGTTTTATTAAAAACTGATATAACTCAATGCATTGCATTTTGTTAGTTTTATTAAAAACTGATATAACTTAAAGCATTGCATATGGTTAGTTTTATTAAAAACGGATATAACTCAGTGCATTGCATTTTGTTAGTTTTATTAAAAACTGATATAACTTAAAGCATTGCATATGGTTAGTTTTATTAAAAACTGATATAACTTAAAGCATCGCATATGGTTAGTTTTATTAAAAACTGATATAACTTAAAGCATTGCATATGGTTAGTTTTATTAAAAACTGATATAACTTAAAGCATTGCATATGGTTAGTTTTATTAAAAACTGATATAACTTAAAGCATCGCATATGGTTAGTTTTATTAAAAACTGATATAACTTAAAGCATTGCATTTTGTTAGTTTTATTAAAAACTGATATAACTTAAAGCATTGCATATGGTTAGTTTTATTAAAAACTGATATAACTTAAAGCATTGCATATGGTTAGTTTTATTAAAAACTGATATAACTTAAAGCATTGCATATGGTTAGTTTTATTAAAAACTGATATAACTTAAAGCATCGCATATGGTTAGTTTTATTAAAAACTGATATAACTTAAAGCATTGCATATGGTTAGTTTTATTAAAAACTGATATAACTTAAAGCATTGCATATGGTTAGTTTTATTAAAAACTGATATAACTTAAAGCATTGCATATGGTTAGTTTTATTAAAAACTGATATAACTTAAAGCATCGCATATGGTTAGTTTTATTAAAAACTGATATAACTTAAAGCATCGCATATGGTTAGTTTTATTAAAAACTGATATAACTTAAAGCATTGCATATGGTTAGTTTTATTAAAAACTGATATAACTTAAAGCATTGCATATGGTTAGTTTTATTAAAAACTGATATAACTTAAAGCATCGCATATGGTTAGTTTTATTAAAAACTGATATAACTTAAAGCATCGCATATGGTTAGTTTTATTAAAAACTGATATAACTTAAAGCATCGCATATGGTTAGTTTTATTAAAAACTGATATAACTTAAAGCATCGCATATGGTTAGTTTTATTAAAAACTGATATAACTTAAAGCATCGCATATGGTTAGTTTTATTAAAAACTGATATAACTTAAAGCATCGCATATGGTTAGTTTTATTAAAAACTGATATAACTTAAAGCATCGCATATGGTTAGTTTTATTAAAAACTGATATAACTTAAAGCATCGCATATGGTTAGTTTTATTAAAAACTGATATAACTTAAAGCATTGCATATGGTTAGTTTTATTAAAAACTGATATAACTTAAAGCATTGCATATGGTTAGTTTTATTAAAAACTGATATAACTTAAAGCATCGCATATGGTTAGTTTTATTAAAAACTGATATAACTTAAAGCATCGCATATGGTTAGTTTTATTAAAAACTGATATAACTTAAAGCATCGCATATGGTTAGTTTTATTAAAAACTGATATAACTTAAAGCATTGCATATGGTTAGTTTTATTAAAAACTGATATAACTTAAAGCATTGCATATGGTTAGTTTTATTAAAAACTGATATAACTTAAAGCATCGCATATGGTTAGTTTTATTAAAAACTGATATAACTTAAAGCATCGCATATGGTTAGTTTTATTAAAAACTGATATAACTTAAAGCATTGCATATGGTTAGTTTTATTAAAAACTGATATAACTTAAAGCATCGCATATGGTTAGTTTTATTAAAAACTGATATAACTTAAAGCATTGCATATGGTTAGTTTTATTAAAAACTGATATAACTTAAAGCATCGCATATGGTTAGTTTTATTAAAAACTGATATAACTTAAAGCATTGCATATGGTTAGTTTTATTAAAAACTGATATAACTTAAAGCATTGCATATGGTTAGTTTTATTAAAAACTGATATAACTTAAAGCATCGCATATGGTTAGTTTTATTAAAAACTGATATAACTTAAAGCATTGCATATGGTTAGTTTTATTAAAAACTGATATAACTTAAAGCATTGCATATGGTTAGTTTTATTAAAAACTGATATAACTTAAAGCATCGCATATGGTTAGTTTTATTAAAAACTGATATAACTCAGTGCATTGCATTTTGTTAGTTTTATTAAAAACTGATATAACTTAAAGCATCGCATATGGTTAGTTTTATTAAAAACTGATATAACTTAAAGCATTGCATATGGTTAGTTTTATTAAAAACTGATATAACTTAAAGCATCGCATATGGTTAGTTTTATTAAAAACTGATATAACTTAAAGCATAGCATATGGTTAGTTTTATTAAAAACTGATATAACTTAAAGCATTGCATATGGTTAGTTTTATTAAAAACTGATATAACTTAAAGCATCGCATATGGTTAGTTTTATTAAAAACTGATATAACTTAAAGCATTGCATATGGTTAGTTTTATTAAAAACTGATATAACTTAAAGCATCGCATATGGTTAGTTTTATTAAAAACTGATATAACTTAAAGCATTGCATATGGTTAGTTTTATTAAAAACTGATATAACTTAAAGCATCGCATATGGTTAGTTTTATTAAAAACTGATATAACTCAGTGCATTGCATTTTGTTAGTTTTATTAAAAACTGATATAACTCAATGCATCGCATATGGTTAGTTTTATTAAAAACTGATATAACTTAAAGCATAGCATATGGTTAGTTTTATTAAAAACTGATATAACTTAAAGCATTGCATATGGTTAGTTTTATTAAAAACTGATATAACTTAAAGCATCGCATATGGTTAGTTTTATTAAAAACTGATATAACTTAAAGCATTGCATATGGTTAGTTTTATTAAAAACTGATATAACTTAAAGCATCGCATATGGTTAGTTTTATTAAAAACTGATATAACTTAAAGCATTGCATATGGTTAGTTTTATTAAAAACTGATATAACTTAAAGCATTGCATATGGTTAGTTTTATTAAAAACTGATATAACTTAAAGCATTGCATATGGTTAGTTTTATTAAAAACTGATATAACTTAAAGCATCGCATATGGTTAGTTTTATTAAAAACTGATATAACTCAGTGCATTGCATTTTGTTAGTTTTATTAAAAACTGATATAACTTAAAGCATCGCATATGGTTAGTTTTATTAAAAACTGATATAACTTAAAGCATAGCATATGGTTAGTTTTATTAAAAACTGATATAACTTAAAGCATTGCATATGGTTAGTTTTATTAAAAACTGATATAACTTAAAGCATCGCATATGGTTAGTTTTATTAAAAACTGATATAACTTAAAGCATTGCATATGGTTAGTTTTATTAAAAACTGATATAACTTAAAGCATCGCATATGGTTAGTTTTATTAAAAACTGATATAACTTAAAGCATTGCATATGGTTAGTTTTATTAAAAACTGATATAACTTAAAGCATTGCATATGGTTAGTTTTATTAAAAACTGATATAACTTAAAGCATCGCATATGGTTAGTTTTATTAAAAACTGATATAACTTAAAGCATTGCATATGGTTAGTTTTATTAAAAACTGATATAACTTAAAGCATCGCATATGGTTAGTTTTATTAAAAACTGATATAACTTAAAGCATTGCATATGGTTAGTTTTATTAAAAACTGATATAACTTAAAGCATCGCATATGGTTAGTTTTATTAAAAACTGATATAACTCAGTGCATTGCATTTTGTTAGTTTTATTAAAAACTGATATAACTTAAGGCATGGCATATGGTTAGTTTTATTAAAAACTGATATAACTCAGTGCATTGCATTTTGTTAGTTTTATTAAAAACTGATATAACTTAAAGCATTGCATATGGTTAGTTTTATTAAAAACTGATATAACTCAGTGCATTGCATTTTGTTAGTTTTATTAAAAACTGATATAACTTAAAGCATTGCATATGGTTAGTTTTATTAAAAATTGCTATAACTTAAAGCATTGCATATGGTTAGTTTTATTAAAAACTGATATAACTCAGTGCATTGCATTTTGTTAGCTTTATTAAAAACTGATATAACTTAAAGCATTGCATATGGTTAGTTTTATTAAAAACTGATATAACTCAGTGCATTGCATTTTGTTAGTTTTATTAAAAACTGATATAACTTAAAGCACCGCATATGGTTAGTTTTATTAAAAACTGATATAACTCAGTGCATTGCATTTTGTTAGTTTTATTAAAAACTGATATAACTTAAAGCATTGCATATGGTTAGTTTTATTAAAAACTGATATAACTCAGTGCATTGCATTTTGTTAGTTTTATTAAAAACTGATATAACTTAACGCATTGCATATGGTTAGTTTTATTCAAAACTGATATAACTCAGTGCATTGCATTTTGTTAGTTTTATTAAAAACTGATATAACTTATGGCATGGCATATGGTTAGTTAAATTAAAAACTGATATAACTCAGTGCATTGCATTTTGTTAGTTTTATTAAAAACTGATATAACTTAAAGCATTGCATATGGTTAGTTTTATTAAAAACTGATATAACTTAAAGCATTGCATATGGTTAGTTTTATTAAAAACTGATATAACTTAAAGCATTGCATATGGTTAGTTTTATTAAAAACTGATATAACTTAAAGCATTGCATATGGTTAGTTTTATTAAAAGCTGATATAACTCAGTGCATTGCATTTTGTTAGTTTTATTAAAAACTGATATAACTTAAGGCATGGCATATGGTTAGTTAAATTAAAAACTGATATAACTCAGTGCATTGCATTTTGTTAGTTTTATTAAAAACTGATATAACTTGAAGCATTGCATATGGTTAGTTTTATTAAAAACTGATATAACTTAAAGCATTGCATATGGTTAGTTTTATTAAAAACTGATATAACTTAAAGCATTGCATATGGGTAGTTTTATTAAAAACTGATATAACTCAGTGCATTGCATTTTGTTAGTTTTATTAAAAACTGATATAACTTAAGGCATGGCATATGGTTAGTTTTATTAAAAACTGATATAACTTAAAGCATCGCATATGGTTAGTTTTATTAAAAACTGATATAACTTAAAGCATTGCATATGGTTAGTTTTATTAAAAACTGATATAACTTAAAGCATTGCATATGGTTAGTTTTATTAAAAACTGATATAACTTAAAGCATTGCATATGGTTAGTTTTATTAAAAACTGATATAACTTAAAGCATCGCATATGGTTAGTTTTATTAAAAACTGATATAACTCAGTGCATTGCATTTTGTTAGTTTTATTAAAAACTGATATAACTTAAAGCATCGCATATGGTTAGTTTTATTAAAAACTGATATAACTTAAAGCATAGCATATGGTTAGTTTTATTAAAAACTGATATAACTTAAAGCATTGCATATGGTTAGTTTTATTAAAAACTGATATAACTTAAAGCATCGCATATGGTTAGTTTTATTAAAAACTGATATAACTTAAAGCATTGCATATGGTTAGTTTTATTAAAAACTGATATAACTTAAAGCATCGCATATGGTTAGTTTTATTAAAAACTGATATAACTTAAAGCATTGCATATGGTTAGTTTTATTAAAAACTGATATAACTTAAAGCATTGCATATGGTTAGTTTTATTAAAAACTGATATAACTTAAAGCATCGCATATGGTTAGTTTTATTAAAAACTGATATAACTTAAAGCATTGCATATGGTTAGTTTTATTAAAAACTGATATAACTTAAAGCATCGCATATGGTTAGTTTTATTAAAAACTGATATAACTTAAAGCATTGCATATGGTTAGTTTTATTAAAAACTGATATAACTTAAAGCATCGCATATGGTTAGTTTTATTAAAAACTGATATAACTCAGTGCATTGCATTTTGTTAGTTTTATTAAAAACTGATATAACTTAAGGCATGGCATATGGTTAGTTTTATTAAAAACTGATATAACTCAGTGCATTGCATTTTGTTAGTTTTATTAAAAACTGATATAACTTAAAGCATTGCATATGGTTAGTTTTATTAAAAACTGATATAACTCAGTGCATTGCATTTTGTTAGTTTTATTAAAAACTGATATAACTTAAAGCATTGCATATGGTTAGTTTTATTAAAAATTGCTATAACTTAAAGCATTGCATATGGTTAGTTTTATTAAAAACTGATATAACTCAGTGCATTGCATTTTGTTAGCTTTATTAAAAACTGATATAACTTAAAGCATTGCATATGGTTAGTTTTATTAAAAACTGATATAACTCAGTGCATTGCATTTTGTTAGTTTTATTAAAAACTGATATAACTTAAAGCACCGCATATGGTTAGTTTTATTAAAAACTGATATAACTCAGTGCATTGCATTTTGTTAGTTTTATTAAAAACTGATATAACTTAAAGCATTGCATATGGTTAGTTTTATTAAAAACTGATATAACTCAGTGCATTGCATTTTGTTAGTTTTATTAAAAACTGATATAACTTAACGCATTGCATATGGTTAGTTTTATTCAAAACTGATATAACTCAGTGCATTGCATTTTGTTAGTTTTATTAAAAACTGATATAACTTATGGCATGGCATATGGTTAGTTAAATTAAAAACTGATATAACTCAGTGCATTGCATTTTGTTAGTTTTATTAAAAACTGATATAACTTAAAGCATTGCATATGGTTAGTTTTATTAAAAACTGATATAACTTAAAGCATTGCATATGGTTAGTTTTATTAAAAACTGATATAACTTAAAGCATTGCATATGGTTAGTTTTATTAAAAACTGATATAACTTAAAGCATTGCATATGGTTAGTTTTATTAAAAGCTGATATAACTCAGTGCATTGCATTTTGTTAGTTTTATTAAAAACTGATATAACTTAAGGCATGGCATATGGTTAGTTAAATTAAAAACTGATATAACTCAGTGCATTGCATTTTGTTAGTTTTATTAAAAACTGATATAACTTGAAGCATTGCATATGGTTAGTTTTATTAAAAACTGATATAACTTAAAGCATTGCATATGGTTAGTTTTATTAAAAACTGATATAACTTAAAGCATTGCATATGGGTAGTTTTATTAAAAACTGATATAACTCAGTGCATTGCATTTTGTTAGTTTTATTAAAAACTGATATAACTTAAGGCATGGCATATGGTTAGTTTTATTAAAAACTGATATAACTCAGTGCATTGCATTTTGTTAGTTTTATTAAAAACTGATATAACTTAAAGCATTGCATATGGTTAGTTTTATTAAAAACTGATATAACTCAGTGCATTGCATTTTGTTAGTTTTATTAAAAACTGATATAACTTAAAGCATTGCATATGGTTAGTTTTATTAAAACCTGATATGACTTAAAGCATTGCATATGGTTAGTTTTATTAAAAACTGATATAACTCAATGCATTGCATTTTGTTAGTTTTATTAAAAACTGATATAACTTAAGGCATGGCATATGGTTAGTTTTATTAAAAACTGATATAACTTAAGGCATGGCATATGGTTAGTTTTATTAAAAACTGATATAACTCAGTGCATTGCATTTTGTTAGTTTTATTAAAAACTGATATAACTTAAAGCATTGCATATGGTTAGTTTTATTTAAAACTGATATAACTCAGTGCATTGCAATTTGTTAGTTTTATTAAAAACTGATATAACTTAAAGCATGGCATATGGTTAGTTTTATTAAAAACTGATATAACTCAGTGCATTGCATTTTGTTAGTTTTATTAAAAACTGATATAACTTAAAGCATTGCATATGGTTAGTTTTATTAAAAACTGATATAACTTAAAGCATTGCATATGGTTAGTTTTATTAAAAACTGATATAACTCAGTGCATTGCATTTTGTTAGTTTTATTAAAAACTGATATAACTTAAAGCATCGCATATGGTTAGTTTTATTAAAAACTGATATAACTCAGTGCATTGCATTTTGTTAGTTTTATTAAAAACTGATATAACTTAAGGCATGGCATATGGTTAGTTTTATTAAAAACTGATATAACTCAGTGCATTGCATTTTGTTAGTTTTATTAAAAACTGATATAACTCAGTGCATTGCATTTTGTTAGTTTTATTAAAAACTGATATAACTTAAGGCATGGCATATGGTTAGTTTTATTAAAAACTGATATAACTCAGTGCATTGCATTTTGTTAGTTTTATTAAAAACTGATATAACTTAAGGCATGGCATATGGTTAGTTTTATTAAAAACTGATATAACTCAGTGCATTGCATTTTGTTAGTTTTATTAAAAACTGATATAACTCAGTGCATTGCAATTTGTTAGTTTTATTAAAAACTGATATAACTTAAAGCATGGCATATGGTTAGTTTTATTAAAAACTGATATAACTCAGTGCATTGCATTTTGTTAGTTTTATTAAAAACTGATATAACTTAAAGCATTGCATATGGTTAGTTTTATTAAAAACTGATATAACTTAAAGCATTGCATATGGTTAGTTTTATTAAAAACTGATATAACTCAGTGCATTGCATTTTGTTAGTTTTATTAAAAACTGATATAACTTAAAGCATCGCATATGGTTAGTTTTATTAAAAACTGATATAACTCAGTGCATTGCATTTTGTTAGTTTTATTAAAAACTGATATAACTTAAGGCATGGCATATGGTTAGTTTTATTAAAAACTGATATAACTCAGTGCATTGCATTTTGTTAGTTTTATTAAAAACTGATATAACTTAAAGCATTGCATATGGTTAGTTTTATTAAAAACTGATATAACTCAGTGCATTGCATTTTGTTAGTTTTATTAAAAACTGATATAACTTAAAGCATTGCATATGGTTAGTTTTATTAAAAACTGATATAACTCAGTGCATTGCATTTTGTTAGTTTTATTAAAAACTGATATAACTTAAAGCATTGCATATGGTTAGTTTTATTAAAAACTGATATAACTTAAAGCATTGCATATGGTTAGTTTTATTAAAAACTGATATAACTTAAAGCATTGCATATGGTTAGTTTTATTAAAAACTGATATAACTCAGTGCATTGCATTTTGTTAGTTTTATTAAAAACTGATATAGCTTAAGGCATGGCATATGGTTAGTTTTATTAAAAACTGATATAACTCAGTGCATTGCATTTTGTTAGTTTTATTAAAAACTGATATAACTTAAAGCATTGCATATGGTTAGTTTTATTCAAAACTGATATAACTCAGTGCATTGCATTTTGTTAGTTTTATTAAAAACTGATATAACTTAAGGCATGGCATATGGTTAGTTAAATTAAAAACTGATATAACTCAGTGCATTGCATTTTGTTAGTTTTATTAAAAACTGATATAACTTGAAGCATTGCATATGGTTAGTTTTATTAAAAACTGATATAACTTAAAGCATTGCATATGGTTAGTTTTATTAAAAACTGATATAACTTAAAGCATTGCATATGGTTAGTTTTATTAAAAACTGATATAACTCAGTGCATTGCATTTTGTTAGTTTTATTAAAAACTGATATAACTTAAGGCATGGCATATGGTTAGTTTTATTAAAAACTGATATAACTCAATGCATTGCATTTTGTTAGTTTTATTAAAAACTGATATAACTTTAAGCATTGCATATGGTTAGTTTTATTAAAAACTGATATAACTCAGTGCATTGCATTTTGTTAGTTTTATTAAAAACTGATATAACTTAAAGCATTGCATATGGTTAGTTTTATTAAAAACTGATATAACTTAAAGCATTGCATATGGTTAGTTTTATTAAAAACTGATATAACTTAAAGCATTGCATATGGTTAGTTTTATTAAAAACTGATATAACTTAAAGCATTGCATATGGTTAGTTTTATTAAAAACTGATATAACTTAAAGTACTGAATATGGTTAGTTTTATTAAAAACTGATATAACTCAGTGCATTGCATTTTGTTAGTTTTATTAAAAACTGATATAACTTAAGGCATGGCATATGGTTAGTTTTATTAAAAACTGATATAACTCAGTGCATTGCAATTTGTTAGTTTTATTAAAAACTGGTATAACTTAAAGCATTGCATATGGTTAGTTTTATTAAAAACTGATATAACTTAAAGCATTGCATATGGTTAGTTTTATTAAAAGCTGATATAACTCAGTGCATTGCATTTTGTTAGTTTTATTAAAAACTGATATAACTTAAGGCATGGCATATGGTTAGTTAAATTAAAAACTGATATAACTTAGTGCATTGCATTTTGTTAGTTTTATTAAAAACTGATATAACTTGAAGCATTGCATATGGTTAGTTTTATTAAAAACTGATATAACTTAGTGCATTGCATTTTGTTAGTTTTATTAAAAACTGATATAACTTGAAGCATTGCATATGGTTAGTTTTATTAAAAACTGATATAACTTAAAGCATTGCATATGGTTAGTTTTATTAAAAACTGATATAACTTAAAGCATTGCATATGGTTAGTTTTATTAAAAACTGATATAACTTAAAGCATTGCATATGGTTAGTTTTATTAAAAACTGATATAACTTAAAGTACTGAATATGGTTAGTTTTATTAAAAACTGATATAACTCAGTGCATTGCATTTTGTTAGTTTTATTAAAAACTGATATAACTTGAAGCATTGCATATGGTTAGTTTTATTAAAAACTGATATAACTTAAAGCATTGCATATGGTTAGTTTTATTAAAAACTGATATAACTTAAAGCATTGCATATGGTTAGTTTTATTAAAAACTGATATAACTTAAAGCATTGCATATGGTTAGTTTTATTAAAAACTGATATAACTTAAAGTACTGAATATGGTTAGTTTTATTAAAAACTGATATAACTCAGTGCATTGCATTTTGTTAGTTTTATTAAAAACTGATATAACTTAAGGCATGGCATATGGTTAGTTTTATTAAAAACTGATATAACTCAGTGCATTGCAATTTGTTAGTTTTATTAAAAACTGGTATAACTTAAAGCATTGCATATGGTTAGTTTTATTAAAAACTGATATAACTTAAAGCATTGCATATGGTTAGTTTTATTAAAAGCTGATATAACTCAGTGCATTGCATTTTGTTAGTTTTATTAAAAACTGATATAACTTAAGGCATGGCATATGGTTAGTTAAATTAAAAACTGATATAACTTAGTGCATTGCATTTTGTTAGTTTTATTAAAAACTGATATAACTTAAAGTACTGAATATGGTTAGTTTTATTAAAAACTGATATAACTCAGTGCATTGCATTTTGTTAGTTTTATTAAAAACTGATATAACTTGAAGCATTGCATATGGTTAGTTTTATTAAAAACTGATATAACTTAAAGCATTGCATATGGTTAGTTTTATTAAAAACTGATATAACTTAAAGCATTGCATATGGTTAGTTTTATTAAAAACTGATATAACTTAAAGCATTGCATATGGTTAGTTTTATTAAAAACTGATATAACTTAAAGCATTGCATATGGTTAGTTTTATTAAAAACTGATATAACTTAAAGTACTGAATATGGTTAGTTTTATTAAAAACTGATATAACTTAGTGCATTGCATTTTGTTAGTTTTATTAAAAACTGATATAACTTGAAGCATTGCATATGGTTAGTTTTATTAAAAACTGATATAACTTAAAGCATTGCATATGGTTAGTTTTATTAAAAACTGATATAACTTAAAGCATTGCATATGGTTAGTTTTATTAAAAACTGATATAACTTAAAGCATTGCATATGGTTAGTTTTATTAAAAACTGATATAACTTAAAGTACTGAATATGGTTAGTTTTATTAAAAACTGATATAACTCAGTGCATTGCATTTTGTTAGTTTTATTAAAAACTGATATAACTTAAGGCATGGCATATGGTTAGTTTTATTAAAAACTGATATAACTCAGTGCATTGCAATTTGTTAGTTTTATTAAAAACTGGTATAACTTAAAGCATTGCATATGGTTAGTTTTATTAAAAACTGATATAACTTAAAGCATTGCATATGGTTAGTTTTATTAAAAGCTGATATAACTCAGTGCATTGCATTTTGTTAGTTTTATTAAAAACTGATATAACTTAAGGCATGGCATATGGTTAGTTAAATTAAAAACTGATATAACTTAGTGCATTGCATTTTGTTAGTTTTATTAAAAACTGATATAACTTGAAGCATTGCATATGGTTAGTTTTATTAAAAACTGATATAACTTAAAGCATTGCATATGGTTAGTTTTATTAAAAACTGATATAACTTAAAGCATTGCATATGGTTAGTTTTATTAAAAACTGATATAACTCAGTGCATTGCATTTTGTTAGTTTTATTAAAAACTGATATAACTTAAGACATGGCATATGGTTAGTTTTATTAAAAACTGATATAACTCAGTGCATTGCATTTTGTTAGTTTTATTAAAAACTGATATAACTTAAAGCATTGCATATGGTTAGTTTTATTAAAAACTGATATAACTCAGTGCATTGCATTTTGTTAGTTTTATTAAAAACTGATATAACTTAAAGCATTGCATATGGTTAGTTTTATTAAAAACTGATATAACTTAAAGCATTGCATATGGTTAGTTTTATTAAAAACTGATATAACTCAATGCATTGCATTTTGTTAGTTTTATTAAAAACTGATATAACTTAAGGCATGGCATATGGTTAGTTTTATTAAAAACTGATATAACTTAAGGCATGGCATATGGTTAGTTTTATTAAAAACTGATATAACTCAGTGCATTGCAATTTGTTAGTTTTATTAAAAACTGATATAACTTAAAGCATGGCATATGGTTAGTTTTATTAAAAACTGATATAACTCAGTGCATTGCATTTTGTTAGTTTTATTAAAAACTGATATAACTTAAAGCATTGCATATGGTTAGTTTTATTAAAAACTGATATAACTTAAAGCATTGCATATGGTTAGTTTTATTAAAAACTGATATAACTCAGTGCATTGCATTTTGTTAGTTTTATTAAAAACTGATATAACTTAAAGCATCGCATATGGGTAGTTTTATTAAAAACTGATATAACTCAGTGCATTGCATTTTGTTAGTTTTATTAAAAACTGATATAACTTAAGGCATGGCATATGGTTAGTTTTATTAAAAACTGATATAACTCAGTGCATTGCATTTTGTTAGTTTTATTAAAAACTGATATAACTTAAAGCATTGCATATGGTTAGTTTTATTAAAAACTGATATAACTCAGTGCATTGCATTTTGTTAGTTTTATTAAAAACTGATATAACTTAAAGCATTGCATATGGTTAGTTTTATTAAAAACTGATATAACTCAGTGCATTGCATTTTGTTAGTTTTATTAAAAACTGATATAACTTAAAGCATTGCATATGGTTAGTTTTATTAAAAACTGATATAACTCAGTGCATTGCATTTTGTTAGTTTTATTAAAAACTGATATAACTTAAAGCATTGCATATGGTTAGTTTTATTAAAAACTGATATAACTCAGTGCATTGCATTTTGTTAGTTTTATTAAAAACTGATATAACTTAAAGCATTGCATATGGTTAGTTTTATTAAAAACTGATATAACTTAAGGCATGGCATATGGTTAGTTTTATTAAAAACTGATATAACTCAGTGCATTGCATTTTGTTAGTTTTATTAAAAACTGATATAACTTAAAGCATTGCATATGGTTAGTTTTATTAAAAACTGATATAACTCAGTGCATTGCATTTTGTTAGTTTTATTAAAAACTGATATAACTTAAAGCATTGCATTTTGTTAGTTTTATTAAAAACTGATATAACTTAAGGCATGGCATATGGTTAGTTTTATTAAAAACTGATATAACTCAGTGCATTGCATTTTGTTAGTTTTATTAAAAACTGATATAACTTAAAGCATTGCATATGGTTAGTTTTATTAAAAACTGATATAACTCAGTGCATTGCATTTTGTTAGTTTTATTAAAAACTGATATAACTTAAAGCATTGCATATGGTTAGTTTTATTAAAAACTGATATAACTCAGTGCATTGCATTTTGTTAGTTTTATTAAAAACTGATATAACTTAAAGCATTGCATATGGTTAGTTTTATTAAAAACTGATATAACTCAATGCATTGCATTTTGTTAGTTTTATTAAAAACTGATATAACTTAAGGCATGGCATATGGTTAGTTTTATTAAAAACTGATATAACTTAAGGCATGGCATATGGTTAGTTTTATTAAAAACTGATATAACTCAGTGCATTGCAATTTGTTAGTTTTATTAAAAACTGATATAACTTAAAGCATGGCATATGGTTAGTTTTATTAAAAACTGATATAACTCAGTGCATTGCATTTTGTTAGTTTTATTAAAAACTGATATAACTTAAAGCATTGCATATGGTTAGTTTTATTAAAAACTGATATAACTTAAAGCATTGCATATGGTTAGTTTTATTAAAAACTGATATAACTCAGTGCATTGCATTTTGTTAGTTTTATTAAAAACTGATATAACTTAAAGCATCGCATATGGTTAGTTTTATTAAAAACTGATATAACTCAGTGCATTGCATTTTGTTAGTTTTATTAAAAACTGATATAACTTAAAGCATCGCATATGGTTAGTTTTATTAAAAACTGATATAACTCAGTGCATTGCATTTTGTTAGTTTTATTAAAAACTGATATAACTTAAAGCATTGCATATGGTTAGTTTTATTAAAAACTGATATAACTCAGTGCATTGCATTTTGTTAGTTTTATTAAAAACTGATATAACTTAAAGCATTGCATATGGTTAGTTTTATTAAAAACTGATATAACTCAGTGCATTGCATTTTGTTAGCTTTATTAAAAACTGATATAACTTAAAGCATTGCATATGGTTAGTTTTATTAAAAACTGATATAACTTAAAGCATTGCATATGGTTAGTTTTATTAAAAACTGATATAACTCAGTGCATTGCATTTTGTTAGTTTTATTAAAAACTGATATAACTTAAAGCATTGCATATGTTTAGTTTTATTAAAAACTGATATAACTCAGTGCATTGCATTTTGTTAGCTTTATTAAAAACTGATATAACTTAAAGCATTGCATATGGTTAGTTTTATTAAAAACTGATATAACTCAGTGCATTGCATTTTGTTAGTTTTATTGAAAACTGATATAACTCAGTGCATTGCATTTTGTTAGTTTTATTAAAAACTGATATAACTCAGTGCATTGCAATTTGTTAGTTTTATTAAAAACTGATATAACTTAAAGCATGGCATATGGTTACTTTTATTAAAAACTGATATAACTCAGTGCATTGCATTTTGTTAGTTTTATTAAAAACTGATATAACTTAAAGCATTGCATATGGTTAGTTTTATTAAAAACTGATATAACTTAAAGCATTGCATATGGTTAGTTTTATTAAAAACTGATATAACTCAGTGCATTGCATTTTGTTAGTTTTATTAAAAACTGATATAACTTAAAGCATCGCATATGGTTAGTTTTATTAAAAACTGATATAACTCAGTGCATTGCATTTTGTTAGTTTTATTAAAAACTGATATAACTTAAGGCATGGCATATGGTTAGTTTTATTAAAAACTGATATAACTCAGTGCATTGCATTTTGTTAGTTTTATTAAAAACTGATATAACTTAAAGCATTGCATATGGTTAGTTTTATTAAAAACTGATATAACTCAGTGCATTGCATTTTGTTAGTTTTATTAAAAACTGATATAACTTAAAGCATTGCATATGGTTAGTTTTATTAAAAACTGATATAACTCAGTGCATTGCATTTTGTTAGTTTTATTAAAAACTGATATAACTTAAAGCATTGCATATGGTTAGTTTTATTAAAAACTGATATAACTTAAAGCATTGCATATGGTTAGTTTTATTAAAAACTGATATAACTTAAAGCATTGCATATGGTTAGTTTTATTAAAAACTGATATAACACAGTGCATTGCATTTTGTTAGTTTTATTAAAAACTGATATAGCTTAAGGCATGGCATATGGTTAGTTTTATTAAAAACTGATATAACTCAGTGCATTGCATTTTGTTAGTTTTATTAAAAACTGATATAACTTAAAGCATTGCATATGGTTAGTTTTATTCAAAACTGATATAACTCAGTGCATTGCATTTTGTTAGTTTTATTAAAAACTGATATAACTTAAGGCATGGCATATGGTTAGTTAAATTAAAAACTGATATAACTCAGTGCATTGCATTTTGTTAGTTTTATTAAAAACTGATATAACTTAAAGCATTGCATATGGTTAGTTTTATTAAAAACTGATATAACTTAAAGCATTGCATATGGTTAGTTTTATTAAAAACTGATATAACTTAAAGCATTGCATATGGTTAGTTTTATTAAAAACTGATATAACTTAAAGCATTGCATATGGTTAGTTTTATTAAAAACTGATATAACTTAAAGCATTGCATATGGTTAGTTTTATTAAAAGCTGATATAACTCAGTGCATTGCATTTTGTTATTTTTGTTAAAAACTGATATAACTTAAGGCATGGCATATGGTTAGTTAAATTAACAACTGATATAACTCAGTGCATTGCATTTTGTTAGTTTTATTAAAAACTGATATAACTTGAAGCATTGCATATGGTTAGTTTTATTAAAAACTGATATAACTTAAAGCATTGCATATGGTTAGTTTTATTAAAAACTGATATAACTTAAAGCATTGCATATGGTTAGTTTTATTAAAAACTGATATAACTCAGTGCATTGCATTTTGTTAGTTTTATTAAAAACTGATATAACTTAAGGCATGGCATATGGTTAGTTTTATTAAAAACTGATATAACTCAGTGCATTGCATTTTGTTAGTTTTATTAAAAACTGATATAACTTAAAGCATTGCATATGGTTAGTTTTATTAAAAACTGATATAACTCAGTGCATTGCATTTTGTTAGTTTTATTAAAAACTGATATAACTTAAAGCATTGCATATGGTTAGTTTTATTAAAAACTGATATAACTTAAAGCATTGCATATGGTTAGTTTTATTAAAAACTGATATAACTTAAAGCATTGCATATGGTTAGTTTTATTAAAAACTGATATAACTTAAAGCATTGCATATGGTTAGTTTTATTAAAAACTGATATAACTTAAAGCATTGCATATGGTTAGTTTTATTAAAAACTGATATAACTTAAAGCATTGCATATGGTTAGTTTTATTAAAAACTGATATAACTTAAAGTACTGAATATGGTTAGTTTTATTAAAAACTGATATAACTCAGTGCATTGCATTTTGTTAGTTTTATTAAAAACTGATATAACTTAAGGCATGGCATATGGTTAGTTTTATTAAAAACTGATATAACTCAGTGCATTGCAATTTGTTAGTTTTATTAAAAACTGATATAACTTAAAGCATTGCATATGGTTAGTTTTATTAAAAACTGATATAACTTAAAGCATTGCATATGGTTAGTTTTATTAAAAACTGATATAACTTAAAGCATTGCATATGGTTAGTTTTATTAAAAACTGATATAACTTAAAGCATTGCATATGGTTAGTTTTATTAAAAACTGATATAACTTAAAGTACTGAATATGGTTAGTTTTATTAAAAACTGATATAACTCAGTGCATTGCATTTTGTTAGTTTTATTAAAAACTGATATAACTTAAAGCATTGCATATGGTTAGTTTTATTAAAAACTGATATAACTTAAAGCATTGCATATGGTTAGTTTTATTAAAAACTGATATAACTTAAAGCATTGCATATGGTTAGTTTTATTAAAAACTGATATAACTTAAAGTACTGAATATGGTTAGTTTTATTAAAAACTGATATAACTCAGTGCATTGCATTTTGTTAGTTTTATTAAAAACTGATATAACTTAAGGCATGGCATATGGTTAGTTTTATTAAAAACTGATATAACTCAGTGCATTGCAATTTGTTAGTTTTATTAAAAACTGATATAACTTAAAGCATTGCATATGGTTAGTTTTATTAAAAACTGATATAACTTAAAGCATTGCATATGGTTAGTTTTATTAAAAACTGATATAACTTAAAGCATTGCATATGGTTAGTTTTATTAAAAACTGATATAACTTAAAGCATTGCATATGGTTAGTTTTATTAAAAACTGATATAACTTAAAGCATTGCATATGGTTAGTTTTATTAAAAGCTGATATAACTCAGTGCATTGCATTTTGTTAGTTTTATTAAAAACTGATATAACTTAAGGCATGGCATATGGTTAGTTAAATTAAAAACTGATATAACTCAGTGCATTGCATTTTGTTAGTTTTATTAAAAACTGATATAACTTGAAGCATTGCATATGGTTAGTTTTATTAAAAACTGATATAACTTAAAGCATTGCATATGGTTAGTTTTATTAAAAACTGATATAACTTAAAGCATTGCATATGGTTAGTTTTATTAAAAACTGATATAACTCAGTGCATTGCATTTTGTTAGTTTTATTAAAAACTGATATAACTTAAGACATGGCATATGGTTAGTTTTATTAAAAACTGATATAACTCAGTGCATTGCATTTTGTTAGTTTTATTAAAAACTGATATAACTTAAAGCATTGCATATGGTTAGTTTTATTAAAAACTGATATAACTCAGTGCATTGCATTTTGTTAGTTTTATTAAAAACTGATATAACTTAAAGCATTGCATATGGTTAGTTTTATTAAAAACTGATATAACTTAAAGCATTGCATATGGTTAGTTTTATTAAAAACTGATATAACTCAATGCATTGCATTTTGTTAGTTTTATTAAAAACTGATATAACTTAAGGCATGGCATATGGTTAGTTTTATTAAAAACTGATATAACTTAAGGCATGGCATATGGTTAGTTTTATTAAAAACTGATATAACTCAGTGCATTGCAATTTGTTAGTTTTATTAAAAACTGATATAACTTAAAGCATGGCATATGGTTAGTTTTATTAAAAACTGATATAACTCAGTGCATTGCATTTTGTTAGTTTTATTAAAAACTGATATAACTTAAAGCATTGCATATGGTTAGTTTTATTAAAAACTGATATAACTTAAAGCATTGCATATGGTTAGTTTTATTAAAAACTGATATAACTCAGTGCATTGCATTTTGTTAGTTTTATTAAAAACTGATATAACTTAAAGCATCGCATATGGTTAGTTTTATTAAAAACTGATATAACTCAGTGCATTGCATTTTGTTAGTTTTATTAAAAACTGATATAACTTAAGGCATGGCATATGGTTAGTTTTATTAAAAACTGATATAACTCAGTGCATTGCATTTTGTTAGTTTTATTAAAAACTGATATAACTTAAAGCATTGCATATGGTTAGTTTTATTAAAAACTGATATAACTCAGTGCATTGCATTTTGTTAGTTTTATTAAAAACTGATATAACTTAAAGCATTGCATATGGTTAGTTTTATTAAAAACTGATATAACTCAGTGCATTGCATTTTGTTAGTTTTATTAAAAACTGATATAACTTAAAGCATTGCATATGGTTAGTTTTATTAAAAACTGATATAACTCAGTGCATTGCATTTTGTTAGTTTTATTAAAAACTGATATAACTTAAAGCATTGCATATGGTTAGTTTTATTAAAAACTGATATAACTCAGTGCATTGCATTTTGTTAGTTTTATTAAAAACTGATATAACTTAAAGCATTGCATATGGTTAGTTTTATTAAAAACTGATATAACTTAAGGCATGGCATATGGTTAGTTTTATTAAAAACTGATATAACTCAGTGCATTGCATTTTGTTAGTTTTATTAAAAACTGATATAACTTAAAGCATTGCATATGGTTAGTTTTATTAAAAACTGATATAACTCAGTGCATTGCATTTTGTTAGTTTTATTAAAAACTGATATAACTTAAAGCATTGCATTTTGTTAGTTTTATTAAAAACTGATATAACTTAAGGCATGGCATATGGTTAGTTTTATTAAAAACTGATATAACTCAGTGCATTGCATTTTGTTAGTTTTATTAAAAACTGATATAACTTAAAGCATTGCATATGGTTAGTTTTATTAAAAACTGATATAACTCAGTGCATTGCATTTTGTTAGTTTTATTAAAAACTGATATAACTTAAAGCATTGCATATGGTTAGTTTTATTAAAAACTGATATAACTCAGTGCATTGTATTTTGTTAGTTTTATTAAAAACTGATATAACTTAAAGCATTGCATATGGTTAGTTTTATTAAAAACTGATATAACTCAATGCATTGCATTTTGTTAGTTTTATTAAAAACTGATATAACTTAAGGCATGGCATATGGTTAGTTTTATTAAAAACTGATATAACTTAAGGCATGGCATATGGTTAGTTTTATTAAAAACTGATATAACTCAGTGCATTGCAATTTGTTAGTTTTATTAAAAACTGATATAACTTAAGGCATGGCATATGGTTAGTTTTATTAAAAACTGATATAACTCAGTGCATTGCATTTTGTTAGTTTTATTAAAAACTGATATAACTTAAAGCATTGCATATGGTTAGTTTTATTAAAAACTGATATAACTCAATGCATTGCATTTTGTTAGTTTTATTAAAAACTGATATAACTTAAGGCATGGCATATGGTTAGTTTTATTAAAAACTGATATAACTCAGTGCATTGCATTTTGTTAGTTTTATTAAAAACTGATATAACTTAAAGCATTGCATATGGTTAGTTTTATTAAAAACTGATATAACTCAGTGCATTGCATTTTGTTAGTTTTATTAAAAACTGATATAACTTAAAGCATTGCATATGGTTAGTTTTATTAAAAACTGATATAACTCAATGCATTGCATTTTGTTAGTTTTATTAAAAACTGATATAACTTAAGGCATGGCATATGGTTAGTTTTATTAAAAACTGATATAACTTAAGGCATGGCATATGGTTAGTTTTATTAAAAACTGATATAACTCAGTGCATTGCAATTTGTTAGTTTTATTAAAAACTGATATAACTTAAAGCATGGCATATGGTTAGTTTTATTAAAAACTGATATAACTCAGTGCATTGCATTTTGTTAGTTTTATTAAAAACTGATATAACTTAAAGCATTGCATATGGTTAGTTTTATTAAAAACTGATATAACTTAAAGCATTGCATATGGTTAGTTTTATTAAAAACTGATATAACTCAGTGCATTGCATTTTGTTAGTTTTATTAAAAACTGATATAACTTAAAGCATTGCATATGGTTAGTTTTATTAAAAACTGATATAACTCAATGCATTGCATTTTGTTAGTTTTATTAAAAACTGATATAACTTAAAGCATTGCATATGGTTAGTTTTATTAAAAACTGATATAACTCAGTGCATTGCATTTTGTTAGTTTTATTAAAAACTGATATAACTTAAAGCATTGCATATGGTTAGTTTTATTAAAAACTGATATAACTCAGTGCATTGCATTTTGTTAGTTTTATTAAAAACTGATATAACTTAAAGCATTGCATATGGTTAGTTTTATTAAAAACTGATATAACTCAGTGCATTGCATTTTGTTAGTTTTATTAAAAACTGATATAACTTAAAGCATTGCATATGGTTAGTTTTATTAAAAACTGATATAACTTAAAGCATTGCATATGGTTAGTTTTATTAAAAACTGATATAACTCAGTGCATTGCATTTTGTTAGTTTTATTAAAAACTGATATAACTTAAAGCATTGCATATGGTTAGTTTTATTAAAAACTGATATAACTTAAAGCATTGCATATGGTTAGTTTTATTAAAAACTGATATAACTCAGTGCATTGCATTTTGTTAGTTTTATTAAAAACTGATATAACTTAAAGCATTGCATATGGTTAGTTTTATTAAAAACTGATATAACTCAGTGCATTGCATTTTGTTAGTTTTATTAAAAACTGATATAACTTAAAGCATTGCATATGGTTAGTTTTATTAAAAACTGATATAACTTAAAGCATTGCATATGGTTAGTTTTATTAAAAACTGATATAACTCAGTGCATTGCATTTTGTTAGTTTTATTAAAAACTGATATAACTTAAAGCATTGCATATGGTTAGTTTTATTAAAAACTGATATAACTCAATGCATTGCATTTTGTTAGTTTTATTAAAAACTGATATAACTTAAGGCATGGCATATGGTTAGTTTTATTAAAAACTGATATAACTTAAGGCATGGCATATGGTTAGTTTTATTAAAAACTGATATAACTCAGTGCATTGCATTTTGTTAGTTTTATTAAAAACTGATATAACTTAAAGCATTGCATATGGTTAGTTTTATTAAAAACTGATATAACTCAGTGCATTGCATTTTGTTAGTTTTATTAAAAACTGATATAACTTAAAGCATTGCATATGGTTAGTTTTATTAAAAACTGATATAACTCAATGCATTGCATTTTGTTAGTTTTATTAAAAACTGATATAACTTAAGGCATGGCATATGGTTAGTTTTATTAAAAACTGATATAACTTAAGGCATGGCATATGGTTAGTTTTATTAAAAACTGATATAACTCAGTGCATTGCAATTTGTTAGTTTTATTAAAAACTGATATAACTTAAAGCATGGCATATGGTTAGTTTTATTAAAAACTGATATAACTCAGTGCATTGCATTTTGTTAGTTTTATTAAAAACTGATATAACTTAAGGCATGGCATATGGTTAGTTTTATTAAAATCTGATATAACTCAGTGCATTGCATTTTGTTAGTTTTATTAAAAACTGATATAACTCAGTGCATTGCATTTTGTTAGTTTTATTAAAAACTGATATAACTTAAAGCATCGCATATGGTTAGTTTTATTAAAAACTGATATAACTCAGTGCATTGCATTTTGTTAGTTTTATTAAAAACTGATATAACTTAAGGCATGGCATATGGTTAGTTTTATTAAAAACTGATATAACTCAGTGCATTGCATTTTGTTAGTTTTATTAAAAACTGATATAACTTAAAGCATTGCATATGGTTAGTTTTATTAAAAACTGATATAACTCAGTGCATTGCATTTTGTTAGTTTTATTAAAAACTGATATAACTTAAAGCATTGCATATGGTTAGTTTTATTAAAAACTGATATAACTCAGTGCGTTGCATTTTGTTAGCTTTATTAAAAACTGATATAACTTAAAGCATTGCATATGGTTAGTTTTATTAAAAACTGATATAACTCAGTGCATTGCATTTTGTTAGTTTTATTGAAAACTGATATAACTCAGTGCATTGCATTTTGTTAGCTTTATTAAAAACTGATATAACTTAAAGCATTGCATATGGTTAGTTTTATTAAAAACGGATATAACTCAGTGCATTGCATTTTGTTAGTTTTATTAAAAACTGATATAACTTAAAGCATTGCATATGGTTAGTTTTATTAAAAACTGATATAACTCAGTGCATTGCATTTTATTAGTTTTATTAAAAACTGATATAACTTAAAGCATTGCATATGGCTAGTTTTATTAAAAACTGATATAACTCAGTGCATTGCATTTTGTTAGTTTTATTAAAAACTGATATAACTTAAAGCATTGCATATGGTTAGTTTTATTTAAAACTGATATAACTTAAAGCATTGCATATGGTTAGTTTTATTAAAAACTGATATAACTCAATGCATTGCATTTTGTTAGTTTTATTAAAAACTGATATAACTTAAAGCATTGCATATGGTTAGTTTTATTAAAAACTGATATAACTTGAAGCACTGAATATGGTTAGTTTTATTAAAAACTGATATAACTCAGTGCATTGCATTTTGTTAGTTTTATTAAAAACTGATATAACTTAAGGCATGGCATATGGTTAGTTTTATTAAAAACTGATATAACTCAGTGCATTGCAATTTGTTAGTTTTATTAAAAACTGATATCACTTAAAGCATTGCATATGGTTAGTTTTATTAAAAACTGATATAACTCAATGCATTGCATTTTGTTAGTTTTATTAAAAACTGACATAACTTAAAGCATTGCATATGGTTAGTTTTATTAAAAACTGATATAACTTAAAGCATTGCTTATGGTTAGTGTTATTAAAAACTGATATAACTCAGTGCATTGCATTTTGTTAGTTTTATTAAAAACTGATATAACTTAAGGCATGGCATATGGTTAGTTTTATTAAAAACTGATATAACTCAGTGCATTGCATTTTGTTAGTTTTATTAAAAACTGATATAACTTAAGGCATGGCATATGGTTAGTTTTATTAAAAACTGATATAACTCAGTGCATTGCATTTTGTTAGTTTTATTAAAAACTGATATAACTTAAAGCATTGCATATGGTTAGTTTTATTCAAAACTGATATAACTCAGTGCATTGCATTTTGTTAGTTTTATTAAAAACTGATATAACTTAAGGCATGGCATATGGTTAGTTAAATTAAAAACTGATATAACTCAGTGCATTGCATTTTGTTATTTTTATTAAAAACTGATATAACTTAAAGCATTGCATATGGTTAGTTTTATTAAAAACTGATATAACTTAAAGCATTGCATATGGTTAGTTTTATTAAAAACTGATATAACTTAAAGCATTGCATATGGTTAGTTTTATTAAAAACTGATATAACTTAAAGCATTGCATATGGTTAGTTTTATTAAAAACTGATATAACTTAAAGCATTGCATATGGTTAGTTTTAATAAAAACTGATATAACTCAATGCATTGCATTTTGTTAGTTTTATTAAAAACTGATATAACTTAAAGCATTGCATATGGTTAGTTTTATTAAAAACTGATATAACTCAATGCATTGCATTTTGTTAGTTTTATTAAAAACTGATATAACTTAAAGCATTGCATATGGTTAGTTTTATTAAAAACTGATATAACTTAAAGCATTGCATTTTGTTAGTTTTATTAAAAACTGATAAAACTTAAAGCATTGCTTATGGTTAGTTTTATTAAAAACTGATATAACTCAATGCATTGCATTTTGTTAGTTTTATTAAAAACTGATATAACTCAATGCATTGCATATGGTTAGTTTTATTAAAAACTGATATAACTTAGTGCATTGCATACGGTTAGTTTTATTAAAAACTGATATAACTCAATGCATTGCATTTTGTTAGTTTTATTAAAAACTGATATAACTTAAAGCATTGCATATGGTTAGTTTTATTAAAAACTGATATAACTCAATGCATTGCATTTTGTTAGTTTTACTAAAAACTGATATAACTTAAAGCATTGCATTTTGTTAGTTTTATTAAAAACTGATATAACTTCAAGCATTGCATATGGTGAGTTTTATTAAAAACTGATATAACTCAATGCATTGCATTTTGTTAGTTTTATTTAAAACTGATATAACTTAAAGCATTGCATATGGTTAGTTTTATTAAAAACTGATATAACTTAAGGCATGGCATATGGTTAGTTTTATTAAAAACTGATATAACTCAATGCATTGCATATGGTTAGTTTTATTAAAAACTGATATAACTTAAAGCATTGAATATGGTTAGTTTTATTAAAAACTGATATAACTCAATGCATTGCATTTTGTTAGTTTTATTAAAAACTGATATAACTTAAAGCATTGCATATGGTTAGTTTTATTAAAAACTGATATAACTCAGTGCATTGCATTTTGTTAGTTTTATTAAAAACTGATATAACTTAAGGCATGGCATATGGTTAGTTTTATTAAAAACTGATATAACTCAGTGCATTGCATTTTGTTAGTTTTATTAAAAACTGATATAACTTAAAGCATTGCATATGGTTAGTTTTATTAAAAACTGATATAACTCAGTGCATTGCATTTTGTTAGTTTTATTAAAAACTGATATAACTTAAAGCATTGCATATGGTTAGTTTTATTAAAAACTGATATAACTCAGTGCATTGCATTTTGTTAGTTTTATTAAAAACTGATATAACTTAAAGCATTGCATATGGTTAGTTTTATTAAAAACTGATATAACTTAAAGCATTGCATATGGTTAGTTTTATTAAAAACTGATATAACTCAGTGCATTGCATTTTGTTAGCTTTATTAAAAACTGATATAACTTAAAGCATTGCATATGGTTAGTTTTATTAAAAACTGATATAACTCAGTGCATTGCATTTTGTTAGTTTTATTGAAAACTGATATAACTCAGTGCATTGCATTTTGTTAGCTTTATTAAAAACTGATATAACTTAAAGCATTGCATATGGTTAGTTTTATTAAAAACGGATATAACTCAGTGCATTGCATTTTGTTAGTTTTATTAAAAACTGATATAACTTAAAGCATTGCATATGGTTAGTTTTATTAAAAACTGATATAACTCAGTGCATTGCATTTTGTTAGTTTTATTAAAAACTGATATAACTCAGTGCATTGCATTTTGTTAGTTTTATTAAAAACTGATATAACTTAAGGCATGGCATATGGTTAGTTTTATTAAAAACTGATATAACTCAATGCATTGCATTTTGTTAGTTTTATTAAAAACTGATATAACTTAAAGCATTGCATATGGTAAGTTTTATTCAAAACTGATATAACTCAGTGCATTGCATTTTGTTAGTTTTATTAAAAACTGATATAACTTAAGGCATGGCATATGGTTAGTTAAATTAAAAACTGATATAACTCAGTGCATTGCATTTTGTTAGTTTCATTAAAAACTGATATAACTTAAGGCATGGCATATGGTTAGTTTTATTAAAAACTGATATAACTTAAGGCATGGCATATGGTTAGTTTTATTCAAAACTGATATAACTCAGTGCATTGCATTTTGTTAGTTTTATTAAAAACTGATATAACTCAGTGCATTGCATTTTGTTAGTTTTATTAAAAACTGATATAACTTAAAGCATTGCATATGGTTAGTTTTATTCAAAACTGATATAACTCAGTGCATTGCATTTTGTAGTTTTATTAAAAACTGATATAACTTAAAGCATTGCATATGGTTAGTTTTATTTAAAACTGATATAACTTAAAGCATTGCATATGGTTAGTTTTATTAAAAACTGATATAACTCAGTGCATTGCATTTTGTTAGTTTTATTAAAAACTGATATAACTTAAAGCATTGCATATGGTTAGTTTTATTAAAAACTGATATAACTTAAAGCACTGAATATGGTTAGTTTTATTAAAAACTGATATAACTCAGTGCATTGCATTTTGTTAGTTTTATTAAAAACTGATATAACTTAAAGCATTGCATATGGTTAGTTTTATTAAAAACTGATATAACTCAGTGCATTGCAATTTGTTAGTTTTATTAAAAACTGATATAACTTAAAGCATTGCATATGGTTAGTTTTATTAAAAACTGATATAACTCAATGCATTGCATTTTGTTAGTTTTATTAAAAACTGATATAACTTAAAGCATTGCATATGGTTAGTTTTATTAAAAACTGATATAACTTAAAGCATTGCTTATGGTTAGTTTTATTAAAAACTGATATAACTCAGTGCATTGCATTTTGTTAGTTTTATTAAAAACTGATATAACTTAAGGCATGGCATATGGTTAGTTTTATTAAAAACTGATATAACTCAGTGCATTGCATTTTGTTAGTTTTATTAAAAACTGATATAATTATTCAAAACAGATATAACTTAAAGCATTGCATTTTGTTAGTTTTATTAAAAACTGATATAACTCAATGCATTGCATTTTGTTAGTTTTATTAAAAACTGATATAACTTAAAGCATTGCATATGGTTAGTTTTATTAAAAACTGATATAACTTAAATCATTGCTTATGGTTAGTTTTATTAAAAACTGATATAACTCAGTGCATTGCATTTTGTTAGTTTTATTAAAAACTGATATAACTTAAGGCATGGCATATGGTTAGTTTTATTAAAAACTGATATAACTCAGTGCATTGCATTTTGTTAGTTTTATTAAAAACTGATATAACTTAAGGCATGGCATATGGTTAGTTTTATTAAAATCTGATATATCTCAGTGCATTGCATTTTGTTAGTTTTATTAAAAACTGATATAACTTAAAGCATTGCATATGGTTAGTTTTATTCAAAACTGATATAACTCAGTGCATTGCATTTTGTTAGTTTTATTAAAAACTGATATAACTTAAGGCATGGCATATGGTTAGTTAAATTAAAAACTGATATAACTCAGTGCATTGCATTTTGTTAGTTTTATTAAAAACTGATATAACTTAAGGCATGGCATATGGTTAGTTTTATTAAAAACTGATATAACTCAATGCATTGCATTTTGTTAGTTTTATTAAAAACTGATATAACTTAAAGCATTGCATATGGTTAGTTTTATTAAAAACTGATATAACTTAAAGCATTGCTTATGGTTAGTTTTATTAAAAACTGATATAACTCAGTGCATTGCATTTTGTTAGTTTTATTAAAAACCGATATAACTTAAAGCATTGCATATGGTTAGTTTTATTCAAAACTGATATAACTCAGTGCATTGCATTTTGTTAGTTTTATTAAAAACTGATATAACTCAGTGCATTGCATTTTGTTAGTTTTATTAAAAACTGATATAACTTAAAGCATTGCATATGGTTAGTTTTATTCAAAACTGATATAACTCAGTGCATTGCATTTTGTTAGTTTTATTAAAAACTGATATAACTTAAGGCATGGCATATGGTTAGTTAAATTAAAAACTGATATAACTCAGTGTATTGCATTTTGTTAGTTTTATTAAAAACTGATATAACTCAGTGCATTGCATTTTGTTAGTTTTATTAAAAACTGATATAACTTAAAGCATTGCATATGGTTAGTTTTATTCAAAACTGATATAACTCAGTGCATTGCATTTTGTTAGTTTTATTAAAAACTGATATAACTTAAGGCATGGCATATGGTTAGTTAAATTAAAAACTGATATAACTCAGTGCATTGCATTTTGTTAGTTTTATTAAAAACTGATATAACTTAAGGCATGGCATATGGTTAGTTTTATTAAAAACTGATGTAACTCAATGCATTGCATTTTGTTAGTTTTATTAAAAACTGATATAACTTAAAGCATTGCATATGGTTAGTTTTATTAAAAACTGATATAACTTAAAGCATTGCTTATGGTTAGTTTTATTAAAAACTAATATAACTCAGTGCATTGCATTTTGTTAGTTTTATTAAAAACTGATATAACTTAAGGCATGGCATATGGTTAGTTTTATTAAAAACTGATATAACTCAATGCATTGCATTTTGTTAGTTTTATTAAAAACTGATATAACTTAAAGCATTGCATATGGTTAGTTTTATTCAAAACTGATATAACTCAGTGCATTGCATTTTGTTAGTTTTATTAAAAACTGATATAACTTAAGGCATGGCATATGGTTAGTTAAATTAAAAACTGATATAACTCAGTGCATTGCATTTTGTTAGTTTTATTAAAAACTGATATAACTTAAGGCATGGCATATGGTTAGTTTTATTAAAACCTGATATAACTTAAGGCATGGCATATGGTTAGTTTTATTCAAGACTGATATAACTCAGTGCATTGCATTTTGTTAGTTTTATTAAAAACTGATATAACTTAAGGCATGGCATATGGTTAGTTAAATTAAAAACTGATATAACTCAGTGCATTGCATTTTGTTAGTTTTATTAAAAACTGATATAACTCAGTGCATTGCATTTTGTTAGTTTTATTAAAAACTGATATAACTTAAAGCATTGTATATGGTTAGTTTTATTCAAAACTGATATAACTCAGTGCATTGCATTTTGTTAGTTTTATTAAAAACTGATATAACTTAAGGCATGGCATATGGTTAGTTAAATTAAAAACTGATATAACTCAGTGCATTGCATTTTGTTAGTTTTATTAAAAACTGATATAACTTAAGGCATGGCATATGGTTAGTTTTATTCAAAACTGATATAACTAAGTGCATTGCATTTTGTTAGCTTTATTAAAAACTGATATAACTTAAGGCATGGCATATGGTTAGTTTTATTCAAAACTGATATAACTCAGTGCATTGCATTTTGTTAGTTTTATTAAAAACTGATATAACTTAAGGCATGGCATATGGTTAGTTTTATTCAAAACTGATATAACTCAGTGCATTGCGTTTTGTTAGTTTTATTAAAAACTGATATAACTTAAGGCATGGCATATGGTTAGTTAAATTAAAAACTGATATAACTAAGTGCATTGCATTTTGTTAGTTTTATTAAAAACTGATATAACTTAAGGCATGGCATATGGTTAGTTTTATTCAAAACTGATATAACTCAGTGCATTGCATTTTGTTAGTTTTATTAAAAACTGATATAACTTAAGGCATGGCATATGGTTAGTTAAATTAAAAACTGATATAACTCAGTGCATTGCATTTTGTTAGTTTTATTAAAAACTGATATAACTTAAGGCATGGCATATGGTTAGTTTTATTCAAAACTGATATAACTCAGTGCATTGCATTTTGTTAGTTTTATTAAAAACTGATATAACTTAAGGCATGGCATATGGTTAGTTAAATTAAAAACTGATATAACTTAAGGCATGGCATATGGTTAGTTAAATTAAAAACTGATATAACTCAGTGCATTGCATTTTGTTAGTTTTATTAAAAACTGATATAACTTAAGGCATGGCATATGGTTAGTTTTATTCAAAACTGATATAACTCAGTGCATTGCATTTTGTTAGTTTTATTAAAAACTGATATAACTTAAGGCATGGCATATGGTTAGTTAAATTAAAAACTGATATAACTCAGTGCATTGCATTTTGTTAGTTTTATTAAAAACTGATATAACTTAAGGCATGGCATATGGTTAGTTTTATTCAAAACTGATATAACTCAGTGCATTGCATTTTGTTAGTTTTATTAAAAACTGATATAACTTAAGGCATGACATATGGTTAGTTAAATTAAAAACTGATATAACTCAGTGCATTGAATTTGGTTAGTTTTATTAAAAACTGATATAACTTAAGGCATGGCATATGGTTAGTTAAATTAAAAACTGATATAACTCAGTGCATTGCATTTTGTTAGTTTTATTAAAAACTGATATAACTTAAGGCATGGCATATGGTTAGTTAAATTAAAAACTGATATAACTCAGTGCATTGCATTTTGTTAGTTTTATTAAAAACTGATATAACTTAAGGCATGGCATATGGTTAGTTTTATTAAAAACTGATATAACTCAGTGCATTGCATTTTGTTAGTTTTATTAAAAACTGATATAACTTAAGGCATGGCATATGGTTAGTTAAATTAAAAACTGATATAACTCAGTGCATTGCATTTTGTTAGTTTTATTAAAAACTGATATAACTTAAGGCATGGCATATGGTTAGTTTTATTCAAAACTGATATAACTCAGTGCATTGCATTTTGTTAGTTTTATTAAAAACTGATATAACTTAAGGCATGGCATATGGTTAGTTAAATTAAAAACTGATATAACTCAGTGCATTGCATTTTGTTAGTTTTATTAAAAACTGATATAACTTAAGGCATGGCATATGGTTAGTTAAATTAAAAACTGATATAACTCAGTGCATTGCATTTTGTTAGTTTTATTAAAAACTGATATAACTTAAGGCATGGCATATGGTTAGTTTTATTCAAAACTGATATAACTCAGTGCATTGCATTTTGTTAGTTTTATTAAAAACTGATATAACTTAAGGCATGGCATATGGTTAGTTAAATTAAAAACTGATATAACTCAGTGCATTGCATTTTGTTAGTTTTATTAAAAACTGATATAACTTAAGGCATGGCATATGGTTAGTTTTATTCAAAACTGATATAACTCAGTGCATTGCATTTTGTTAGTTTTATTAAAAACTGATATAACTTAAGGCATGGCATATGGTTAGTTAAATTAAAAACTGATATAACTCAGTGCATTGCATTTTGTTAGTTTTATTAAAAACTGATATAACTTAAGGCATGGCATATGGTTAGTTAAATTAAAAACTGATATAACTCAGTGCATTGCATTTTGTTAGTTTTATTAAAAACTGATATAACTCAGTGCATTGCATTTTGTTAGTTTTATTAAAAACTGATATAACTTAAGGCATGGCATATGGTTAGTTTTATTCAAAACTGATATAACTCAGTGCATTGCATTTTGTTAGTTTTATTAAAAACTGATATAACTTAAGGCATGGCATATGGTTAGTTAAATTAAAAACTGATATAACTCAGTGCATTGCATTTTGTTAGTTTTATTAAAAACTGATATAACTTAAGGCATGGCATATGGTTAGTTTTATTCAAAACTGATATAACTCAGTGCATTGCATTTTGTTAGTTTTATTAAAAACTGATATAACTTAAGGCATGGCATATGGTTAGTTTTATTCAAAACTGATATAACTCAGTGCATTGCATTTTGTTAGTTTTATTAAAAACTGATATAACTTAAGGCATGGCATATGGTTAGTTTTATTCAAAACTGATATAACTCAGTGCATTGCATTTTGTTAGTTTTATTAAAAACTGATATAACTTAAGGCATGGCATATGGTTAGTTAAATTAAAAACTGATATAACTCAGTGCATTGCATTTTGTTAGTTTTATTAAAAACTGATATAACTTAAGGCATGGCATATGGTTAGTTTTATTCAAAACTGATATAACTCAGTGCATTGCATTTTGTTAGTTTTATTCAAAACTGATATAACTCAGTGCATTGCATTTTGTTAGTTTTATTAAAAACTGATATAACTTAAGGCATGGCATATGGTTAGTTAAATTAAAAACTGATATAACTCAGTGCATTGCATTTTGTTAGTTTTATTAAAAACTGATATAACTTAAGGCATGGCATATGGTTAGTTTTATTCAAAACTGATATAACTCAGTGCATTGCATTTTGTTAGTTTTATTAAAAACTGATATAACTTAAGGCATGGCATATGGTTAGTTTTATTCAAAACTGATATAACTCAGTGCATTGCATTTTGTTAGTTTTATTAAAAACTGATATAACTTAAGGCATGGCATATGGTTAGTTAAATTAAAAACTGATATAACTCAGTGCATTGCATTTTGTTAGTTTTATTAAAAACTGATATAACTCAGTGCATTGCATTTTGTTAGTTTTATTAAAAACTGATATAACTTAAAGCATTGCATATGGTTAGTTTTATTCAAAACTGATATAACTCAGTGCATTGCATTTTGTTAGTTTTATTAAAAACTGATATAACTTAAGGCATGGCATTTGGTTAGTTAAATTAAAAACTGATATAACTCAGTGCATTGCATTTTGTTAGTTTTATTAAAAACTGATATAACTTAACGCATGGCATATGGTTAGTTTTATTAAAAACTGATGTAACTCAATGCATTGCATTTTGTTAGTTTTATTAAAAACTGATATAACTTAAAGCATTGCATATGGTTAGTTTTATTAAAAACTGATATAACTTAAAGCATTGCTTATGGTTAGTTTTATTAAAAACTGATATAACTCAGTGCATTGCATTTTGTTAGTTTTATTAAAAACTGATATAACTTAAGGCATGGCATATGGTTAGTTTTATTAAAAACTGATATAACTCAATGCATTGCATTTTGTTAGTTTTATTAAAAACTGATATAACTTAAAGCATTGCATATGGTTAGTTTTATTCAAAACTGATATAACTCAGTGCATTGCATTTTGTTAGTTTTATTAAAAACTGATATAACTTAAGGCATGGCATATGGTTAGTTAAATTAAAAACTGATATAACTCAGTGCATTGCATTTTGTTAGTTTTATTAAAAACTGATATAACTTAAGGCATGGCATATGGTTAGTTTTATTAAAAACTGATATAACTTAAGGCATGGCATATGGTTAGTTTTATTCAAAACTGATATAACTCAGTGCATTGCATTTTGTTAGTTAAATTAAAAACTGATATAACTCAGTGCATTGCATTTTGTTAGTTTTATTAAAAACTGATATAACTTAAGGCATGGCATATGGTTAGTTAAATTAAAAACTGATATAACTCAATGCATTGCATTTTGTTAGTTTTATTAAAAACTGATATAACTTAAAGCATTGCATATGGTTAGTTTTATTCAAAACTGATATAACTCAGTGCATTGCATTTTGTTAGTTTTATTAAAAACTGATATAACTTAAGGCATGGCATATGGTTAGTTAAATTAAAAACTGATATAACTCAGTGCATTGCATTTTGTTAGTTTTATTAAAAACTGATATAACTTAAGGCATGGCATATGGTTAGTTTTATTCAAAACTGATATAACTCAGTGCATTGCATTTTGTTAGTTTTAATAAAAACTGATATAACTTAAGGCATGGCATATGGTTAGTTAAATTAAAAACTGATATAACTCAGTGCATTGCATTTTGTTAGTTTTATTAAAAACTGATATAACTTAAGGCATGGCATATGGTTAGTTAAATTAAAAACTGATATAACTCAGTGCATTGCATTTTGTTAGTTTTATTAAAAACTGATATAACTTAGTGCATTGCATTTTGTTAGTTTTATTAAAAACTGATATAACTTAAAGCATTGCATATGGTTAGTTTTATTCAAAACTGATATAACTCAGTGCATTGCATTTTGTTAGTTTTATTAAAAACTGATATAACTTAAGGCATGGCATATGGTTAGTTAAATTAAAAACTGATATAACTCAGTGCATTGCATTTTGTTAGTTTTATTAAAAACTGATATAACTTAAGGCATGGCATATGGTTAGTTTTATTAAAAACTGATATAACTCAATGCATTGCATTTTGTTAGTTTTATTAAAAACTGATATAACTTAAAGCATTGCATATGGTTAGTTTTATTAAAAACTGATATAACTTAAAGCATTGCTTATGGTTAGTTTTATTAAAAACTGATATAACTCAGTGCATTGCATTTTGTTAGTTTTATTAAAAACTGATATAACTTAAGGCATGGCATATGGTTAGTTTTATTAAAAACTGATATAACTCAATGCATTGCATTTTGTTAGTTTTATTAAAAACTGATATAACTTAAAGCATTGCATATGGTAAGTTTTATTCAAAACTGATATAACTCAGTGCATTGCATTTTGTTAGTTTTATTAAAAACTGATATAACTTAAGGCATGGCATATGGTTAGTTAAATTAAAAACTGATATAACTCAGTGCATTGCATTTTGTTAGTTTTATTAAAAACTGATATAACTTAAGGCATGGCATATGGTTAGTTTTATTAAAAACTGATATAACTTAAGGCATGGCATATGGTTAGTTTTATTCAAAACTGATATAACTCAGTGCATTGCATTTTGTTAGTTTTATTAAAAACTGATATAACTCAGTGCATTGCATTTTGTTAGTTTTATTAAAAACTGATATAACTTAAAGCATTGCATATGGTTAGTTTTATTCAAAACTGATATAACTCAGTGCATTGCATTTTGTTAGTTTTATTAAAAACTGATATAACTTAAGGCATGGCATATGGTTAGTTAAATTAAAAACTGATATAACTCAGTGCATTGCATTTTGTTAGTTTTATTAAAAACTGATATAACTTAAGGCATGGCATATGGTTAGTTTTATTAAAAACTGATATAACTCAATGCATTGCATTTTGTTAGTTTTATTAAAAACTGATATAACTTAAAGCATTGCATATGGTTAGTTTTATTAAAAACTGATATAACTTAAAGCATTGCTTATGGTTAGTTAAATTAAAAACTGAAATAACTCAGTGCATTGCATTTTGTTAGTTTTATTAAAAACTGATATAACTTAAGGCATGGCATATGGTAAGTTTTATTAAAAACTGATATAACTCAGTGCATTGCATTTTGTTAGTTTTATTAAAAACTGATATAACTTAAGGCATGGCATATGGTAAGTTTTATTAAAAACTGATATAACTCAGTGCATTGCATTTTGTTAGTTTTATTAAAAACTGATATAACTTAAGGCATGGCATATGGTTAGTTTTATTAAAAACTGATATAACTCAATGCATTGCATTTTGTTAGTTTTATTAAAAACTGATATAACTTAAAGCATTGCATATGGTTAGTTTTATTAAAAACTGATATAACTTAAAGCATTGCTTATGGTTAGTTAAATTAAAAACTGAAATAACTCAGTGCATTGCATTTTGTTAGTTTTATTAAAAACTGATATAACTTAAGGCATGGCATATGGTAAGTTTTATTAAAAACTGATATAACTCAGTGCATTGCATTTTGTTAGTTTTATTAAAAACTGATATAACTTAAGGCATGGCATATGGTAAGTTTTATTAAAAACTGATATAACTCAGTGCATTGCATTTTGTTAGTTTTATTAAAAACTGATATAACTTAAGGCATGGCATATGGTTAGTTTTATTAAAATCTGATATAACTCAGTGCATTGCATTTTGTTAGTTTTATTAAAAACTGATATAACTTAAAGCATTGCATATGGTTAGTTTTATTCAAAACTGATATAACTCAGTGCATTGCATTTTGTTAGTTTTATTAAAAACTGATATAACTTAAGGCATGGCATATGGTAAGTTTTATTAAAAACTGATATAACTCAGTGCATTGCATTTTGTTAGTTTTATTAAAAACTGATATAACTTAAGGCATGGCATATGGTAAGTTTTATTAAAAACTGATATAACTCAGTGCATTGCATTTTGTTAGTTTTATTAAAAACTGATATAACTTAAGGCATGG
This sequence comes from Ceratitis rosa, assembly GCA_037013455.1. Lineage (NCBI taxonomy): Eukaryota > Metazoa > Arthropoda > Insecta > Diptera > Tephritidae > Ceratitis > Ceratitis rosa. The sequence continues at coordinate 83,814 of JAWMAG010000143.1, forward strand.
CATATGGTTAGTTTTATTAAAAACTGATATAACTCAGTGCATTGCATTTTGTTAGTTTTATTAAAAACTGATATAACTTAAAGCATTGCATATGGTTAGTTTTATTCAAAACTGATATAACTCAGTGCATTGCATTTTGTTAGTTTTATTAAAAACTGATATAACTTACCAGGTGTACAAGCATGAAATGTCGGTTCGAACATATAGATGTCTCGCAAACGTAAATATTTATCGATTGTCATAAAACTTTGACCTTGTGAAGTGTCAACCTTGACTGTCGAACCACCATAGTTTTGCGCGAATCGAGCGGCATTATCGTTTACTCTCAGTGCAGTCAACATGTCGAGTTTCGTGCCGAATAAAGAGCAAACGCGGACAGGGTTAATTTTCTGTTTTCATTTGAAGAAAACAGCTGCGGAATCGCACCGAATGCTTGTTGAAGCCTTTGGCGAACAAGTACCAACTGTGAAAACGTGTGAACGGTGGTTTCAACGCTTCAAAAGTGGTGATTTTGACGTCGACGACAAAGAGCACGGAAAACCACCAAAAAGGTTCGAAGACGCCGAACTGCAAGCATTATTGGATGAAGACGATGCTCAAACGCAAATACGGCAAGCTACCAACAACAATTGATCAATTTGAACCGTGCGCTTCAGAGAAAACGACCGGAATATCAAAAAAGACAACACAAGGTCATTTTTCTCCATGACAACGCTCCATCACATACGGCAAGAGCGGTTCGCGACACGTTGGAAACACTCAATTGGAAAGTGCTTCCGCATGCGGCTTACTCACCAGACCTGGCCCCATCCGATTACCACCTATTCGCTTCGATGGGACACGCACTCGCTGAGCAGCGCTTCGATTCTTACGAAAGTGTGAAAAAATGGCTCGATGAATGGTTCGCCGCAAAAGACGATGAGTTCTACTGGCGTGGAATCCACAAATTGCCCGAGAGATGGGAAAAATGTGTAGCTAGCGACGGCAAATACTTTGAATAAATGATTTTTTCTTTTTCCACAAAATTTAACGTGTTTTTTGATTTAAAAAAACACGACATTTCATACTTGTACACCTGGTAAAGCATTGCATATGGTTAGTTTTATTCAAAACTGATATAACTCAGTGCATTGCATTTTGTTAGTTTTATTAAAAACTGATATAACTTAAGGCATGGCTTATGGTAAGTTTTATTAAAAACTGATATAACTCAGTGCATTGCATTTTGTTAGTTTTATTAAAAACTGATATAACTTAAAGCATTGCATATGGTTAGTTTTATTCAAAACTGATATAACTCAGTGCATTGCATTTTGTTAGTTTTATTAAAAACTGATATAACTTAAGGCATGGCATATGGTAAGTTTTATTAAAAACTGATATAACTCAGTGCATTGCATTTTGTTAGTTTTATTAAAAACTGATATAACTTAAAGCATTGCATATGGTTAGTTTTATTCAAAACTGATATAACTCAGTGCATTGCATTTTGTTAGTTTTATTAAAAACTGATATAACTTAAAGCATTGCATATGGTTAGTTTTATTCAAAACTGATATAACTCAGTGCATTGCATTTTGTTAGTTTTATTAAAAACTGATATAACTTAAGGCATGGCATATGGTAAGTTTTATTAAAAACTGATATAACTCAGTGCATTGCATTTTGTTAGTTTTATTAAAAACTGATATAACTTAAGGCATGGCATATGGTAAGTTTTATTAAAAACTGATATAACTCAGTGCATTGCATTTTGTTAGTTTTATTAAAAACTGATATAACTTAAGGCATGGCATATGGTTAGTTTTATTAAAAACTGATATAACTCAATGCATTGCATTTTGTTAGTTTTATTAAAAACTGATATAACTTAAAGCATTGCATATGGTTAGTTTTATTAAAAACTGATATAACTTAAAGCATTGCTTATGGTTAGTTAAATTAAAAACTGAAATAACTCAGTGCATTGCATTTTGTTAGTTTTATTAAAAACTGGTATAACTTAAGGCATGGCATATGGTAAGTTTTATTAAAAACTGATATAACTCAGTGCATTGCATTTTGTTAGTTTTATTAAAAACTGATATAACTTAAGGCATGGCATATGGTAAGTTTTATTAAAAACTGATATAACTCAGTGCATTGCATTTTGTTAGTTTTATTAAAAACTGATATAACTTAAGGCATGGCATATGGTTAGTTTTATTAAAAACTGATATAACTCAGTGCATTGCATTTTGTTAGTTTTATTAAAAACTGATATAACTTAAGGCATGGCATATGGTTAGTTTTATTAAAAACTGATATAACTCAGTGCATTGCATTTTGTTAGTTTTATTAAAAACTGATATAACTTAAGGCATGGCATATGGTTAGTTAAATTAAAAACTGATATAACTCAGTGCATTGCATTTTGTTAGTTTTATTAAAAACTGATATAACTTAAGGCATGGCATATGGTTAGTTTTATTCAAAACTGATATAACTCAGTGCATTGCATTTTGTTAGTTTTATTAAAAACTGATATAACTTAAGGCATGGCATATGGTTAGTTAAATTAAAAACTGATATAACTCAGTGCATTGCATTTTGTTAGTTTTATTAAAAACTGATATAACTTAAGGCATGGCATATGGTTAGTTAAATTAAAAACTGATATAACTCAGTGCATTGCATTTTGTTAGTTTTATTAAAAACTGATATAACTTAAGGCATGGCATATGGTTAGTTTTATTCAAAACTGATATAACTCAGTGCATTGCATTTTGTTAGTTTTATTAAAAACTGATATAACTTAAGGCATGGCATATGGTTAGTTAAATTAAAAACTGATATAACTCAGTGCATTGCATTTTGTTAGTTTTATTAAAAACTGATATAACTTAAGGCATGGCATATGGTTAGTTTTATTCAAAACTGATATAACTCAGTGCATTGCATTTTGTTAGTTTTATTAAAAACTGATATAACTTAAGGCATGGCATATGGTTAGTTAAATTAAAAACTGATATAACTCAGTGCATTGCATTTTGTTAGTTTTATTAAAAACTGATATAACTTAAGGCATGGCATATGGTTAGTTAAATTAAAAACTGATATAACTCAGTGCATTGCATTTTGTTAGTTTTATTAAAAACTGATATAACTCAGTGCATTGCATTTTGTTAGTTTTATTAAAAACTGATATAACTTAAGGCATGGCATATGGTTAGTTTTATTCAAAACTGATATAACTCAGTGCATTGCATTTTGTTAGTTTTATTAAAAACTGATATAACTTAAGGCATGGCATATGGTTAGTTAAATTAAAAACTGATATAACTCAGTGCATTGCATTTTGTTAGTTTTATTAAAAACTGATATAACTTAAGGCATGGCATATGGTTAGTTTTATTCAAAACTGATATAACTCAGTGCATTGCATTTTGTTAGTTTTATTAAAAACTGATATAACTTAAGGCATGGCATATGGTTAGTTTTATTCAAAACTGATATAACTCAGTGCATTGCATTTTGTTAGTTTTATTAAAAACTGATATAACTTAAGGCATGGCATATGGTTAGTTTTATTCAAAACTGATATAACTCAGTGCATTGCATTTTGTTAGTTTTATTAAAAACTGATATAACTTAAGGCATGGCATATGGTTAGTTAAATTAAAAACTGATATAACTCAGTGCATTGCATTTTGTTAGTTTTATTAAAAACTGATATAACTTAAGGCATGGCATATGGTTAGTTTTATTCAAAACTGATATAACTCAGTGCATTGCATTTTGTTAGTTTTATTCAAAACTGATATAACTCAGTGCATTGCATTTTGTTAGTTTTATTAAAAACTGATATAACTTAAGGCATGGCATATGGTTAGTTAAATTAAAAACTGATATAACTCAGTGCATTGCATTTTGTTAGTTTTATTAAAAACTGATATAACTTAAGGCATGGCATATGGTTAGTTTTATTCAAAACTGATATAACTCAGTGCATTGCATTTTGTTAGTTTTATTAAAAACTGATATAACTTAAGGCATGGCATATGGTTAGTTTTATTCAAAACTGATATAACTCAGTGCACTGCATTTTGTTAGTTTTATTAAAAACTGATATAACTTAAGGCATGGCATATGGTTAGTTAAATTAAAAACTGATATAACTCAGTGCATTGCATTTTGTTAGTTTTATTAAAAACTGATATAACTCAGTGCATTGCATTTTGTTAGTTTTATTAAAAACTGATATAACTTAAAGCATTGCATATGGTTAGTTTTATTCAAAACTGATATAACTCAGTGCATTGCATTTTGTTAGTTTTATTAAAAACTGATATAACTTAAGGCATGGCATTTGGTTAGTTAAATTAAAAACTGATATAACTCAGTGCATTGCATTTTGTTAGTTTTATTAAAAACTGATATAACTTAACGCATGGCATATGGTTAGTTTTATTAAAAACTGATGTAACTCAATGCATTGCATTTTGTTAGTTTTATTAAAAACTGATATAACTTAAAGCATTGCATATGGTTAGTTTTATTAAAAACTGATATAACTTAAAGCATTGCTTATGGTTAGTTTTATTAAAAACTGATATAACTCAGTGCATTGCATTTTGTTAGTTTTATTAAAAACTGATATAACTTAAGGCATGGCATATGGTTAGTTTTATTAAAAACTGATATAACTCAATGCATTGCATTTTGTTAGTTTTATTAAAAACTGATATAACTTAAAGCATTGCATATGGTTAGTTTTATTCAAAACTGATATAACTCAGTGCATTGCATTTTGTTAGTTTTATTAAAAACTGATATAACTTAAGGCATGGCATATGGTTAGTTAAATTAAAAACTGATATAACTCAGTGCATTGCATTTTGTTAGTTTTATTAAAAACTGATATAACTTAAGGCATGGCATATGGTTAGTTTTATTAAAAACTGATATAACTTAAGGCATGGCATATGGTTAGTTTTATTCAAAACTGATATAACTCAGTGCATTGCATTTTGTTAGTTAAATTAAAAACTGATATAACTCAGTGCATTGCATTTTGTTAGTTTTATTAAAAACTGATATAACTTAAGGCATGGCATATGGTTAGTTAAATTAAAAACTGATATAACTCAATGCATTGCATTTTGTTAGTTTTATTAAAAACTGATATAACTTAAAGCATTGCATATGGTTAGTTTTATTCAAAACTGATATAACTCAGTGCATTGCATTTTGTTAGTTTTATTAAAAACTGATATAACTTAAGGCATGGCATATGGTTAGTTAAATTAAAAACTGATATAACTCAGTGCATTGCATTTTGTTAGTTTTATTAAAAACTGATATAACTTAAGGCATGGCATATGGTTAGTTTTATTCAAAACTGATATAACTCAGTGCATTGCATTTTGTTAGTTTTAATAAAAACTGATATAACTTAAGGCATGGCATATGGTTAGTTAAATTAAAAACTGATATAACTCAGTGCATTGCATTTTGTTAGTTTTATTAAAAACTGATATAACTTAAGGCATGGCATATGGTTAGTTAAATTAAAAACTGATATAACTCAGTGCATTGCATTTTGTTAGTTTTATTAAAAACTGATATAACTTAGTGCATTGCATTTTGTTAGTTTTATTAAAAACTGATATAACTTAAAGCATTGCATATGGTTAGTTTTATTCAAAACTGATATAACTCAGTGCATTGCATTTTGTTAGTTTTATTAAAAACTGATATAACTTAAGGCATGGCATATGGTTAGTTAAATTAAAAACTGATATAACTCAGTGCATTGCATTTTGTTAGTTTTATTAAAAACTGATATAACTTAAGGCATGGCATATGGTTAGTTTTATTAAAAACTGATATAACTCAATGCATTGCATTTTGTTAGTTTTATTAAAAACTGATATAACTTAAAGCATTGCATATGGTTAGTTTTATTAAAAACTGATATAACTTAAAGCATTGCTTATGGTTAGTTTTATTAAAAACTGATATAACTCAGTGCATTGCATTTTGTTAGTTTTATTAAAAACTGATATAACTTAAGGCATGGCATATGGTTAGTTTTATTAAAAACTGATATAACTCAATGCATTGCATTTTGTTAGTTTTATTAAAAACTGATATAACTTAAAGCATTGCATATGGTAAGTTTTATTCAAAACTGATATAACTCAGTGCATTGCATTTTGTTAGTTTTATTAAAAACTGATATAACTTAAGGCATGGCATATGGTTAGTTAAATTAAAAACTGATATAACTCAGTGCATTGCATTTTGTTAGTTTTATTAAAAACTGATATAACTTAAGGCATGGCATATGGTTAGTTTTATTAAAAACTGATATAACTTAAGGCATGGCATATGGTTAGTTTTATTCAAAACTGATATAACTCAGTGCATTGCATTTTGTTAGTTTTATTAAAAACTGATATAACTCAGTGCATTGCATTTTGTTAGTTTTATTAAAAACTGATATAACTTAAAGCATTGCATATGGTTAGTTTTATTCAAAACTGATATAACTCAGTGCATTGCATTTTGTTAGTTTTATTAAAAACTGATATAACTTAAGGCATGGCATATGGTTAGTTAAATTAAAAACTGATATAACTCAGTGCATTGCATTTTGTTAGTTTTATTAAAAACTGATATAACTTAAGGCATGGCATATGGTTAGTTTTATTAAAAACTGATATAACTCAATGCATTGCATTTTGTTAGTTTTATTAAAAACTGATATAACTTAAAGCATTGCATATGGTTAGTTTTATTAAAAACTGATATAACTTAAAGCATTGCTTATGGTTAGTTAAATTAAAAACTGAAATAACTCAGTGCATTGCATTTTGTTAGTTTTATTAAAAACTGATATAACTTAAGGCATGGCATATGGTAAGTTTTATTAAAAACTGATATAACTCAGTGCATTGCATTTTGTTAGTTTTATTAAAAACTGATATAACTTAAGGCATGGCATATGGTAAGTTTTATTAAAAACTGATATAACTCAGTGCATTGCATTTTGTTAGTTTTATTAAAAACTGATATAACTTAAGGCATGGCATATGGTTAGTTTTATTAAAAACTGATATAACTCAATGCATTGCATTTTGTTAGTTTTATTAAAAACTGATATAACTTAAAGCATTGCATATGGTTAGTTTTATTAAAAACTGATATAACTTAAGGCATGGCATATGGTAAGTTTTATTAAAAACTGATATAACTCAGTGCATTGCATTTTGTTAGTTTTATTAAAAACTGATATAACTTAAGGCATGGCATATGGTAAGTTTTATTAAAAACTGATATAACTCAGTGCATTGCATTTTGTTAGTTTTATTAAAAACTGATATAACTTAAGGCATGGCATATGGTTAGTTTTATTAAAATCTGATATAACTCAGTGCATTGCATTTTGTTAGTTTTATTAAAAACTGATATAACTTAAAGCATTGCATATGGTTAGTTTTATTCAAAACTGATATAACTCAGTGCATTGCATTTTGTTAGTTTTATTAAAAACTGATATAACTTAAGGCATGGCATATGGTAAGTTTTATTAAAAACTGATATAACTCAGTGCATTGCATTTTGTTAGTTTTATTAAAAACTGATATAACTTAAGGCATGGCATATGGTAAGTTTTATTAAAAACTGATATAACTCAGTGCATTGCATTTTGTTAGTTTTATTAAAAACTGATATAACTTAAGGCATGGCATATGGTTAGTTTTATTAAAAACTGATATAACTCAGTGCATTGCATTTTGTTAGTTTTATTAAAAACTGATATAACTTAAAGCATTGCATATGGTTAGTTTTATTCAAAACTGATATAACTCAGTGCATTGCATTTTGTTAGTTTTATTAAAAACTGATATAACTTACCAGGTGTACAAGCATGAAATGTCGGTTCGAACATATAGATGTCTCGCAAACGTAAATATTTATCGATTGTCATAAAACTTTGACCTTGTGAAGTGTCAACCTTGACTGTCGAACCACCATAGTTTTGCGCGAATCGAGCGGCATTATCGTTTACTCTCAGTGCAGTCAACATGTCGAGTTTCGTGCCGAATAAAGAGCAAACGCGGACAGGGTTAATTTTCTGTTTTCATTTGAAGAAAACAGCTGCGGAATCGCACCGAATGCTTGTTGAAGCCTTTGGCGAACAAGTACCAACTGTGAAAACGTGTGAACGGTGGTTTCAACGCTTCAAAAGTGGTGATTTTGACGTCGACGACAAAGAGCACGGAAAACCACCAAAAAGGTTCGAAGACGCCGAACTGCAAGCATTATTGGATGAAGACGATGCTCAAACGCAAATACGGCAAGCTACCAACAACAATTGATCAATTTGAACCGTGCGCTTCAGAGAAAACGACCGGAATATCAAAAAAGACAACACAAGGTCATTTTTCTCCATGACAACGCTCCATCACATACGGCAAGAGCGGTTCGCGACACGTTGGAAACACTCAATTGGAAAGTGCTTCCGCATGCGGCTTACTCACCAGACCTGGCCCCATCCGATTACCACCTATTCGCTTCGATGGGACACGCACTCGCTGAGCAGCGCTTCGATTCTTACGAAAGTGTGAAAAAATGGCTCGATGAATGGTTCGCCGCAAAAGACGATGAGTTCTACTGGCGTGGAATCCACAAATTGCCCGAGAGATGGGAAAAATGTGTAGCTAGCGACGGCAAATACTTTGAATAAATGATTTTTTCTTTTTCCACAAAATTTAACGTGTTTTTTGATTTAAAAAAACACGACATTTCATACTTGTACACCTGGTAAAGCATTGCATATGGTTAGTTTTATTCAAAACTGATATAACTCAGTGCATTGCATTTTGTTAGTTTTATTAAAAACTGATATAACTTAAGGCATGGCTTATGGTAAGTTTTATTAAAAACTGATATAACTCAGTGCATTGCATTTTGTTAGTTTTATTAAAAACTGATATAACTTAAAGCATTGCATATGGTTAGTTTTATTCAAAACTGATATAACTCAGTGCATTGCATTTTGTTAGTTTTATTAAAAACTGATATAACTTAAGGCATGGCATATGGTAAGTTTTATTAAAAACTGATATAACTCAGTGCATTGCATTTTGTTAGTTTTATTAAAAACTGATATAACTTAAAGCATTGCATATGGTTAGTTTTATTCAAAACTGATATAACTCAGTGCATTGCATTTTGTTAGTTTTATTAAAAACTGATATAACTTAAAGCATTGCATATGGTTAGTTTTATTCAAAACTGATATAACTCAGTGCATTGCATTTTGTTAGTTTTATTAAAAACTGATATAACTTAAGGCATGGCATATGGTAAGTTTTATTAAAAACTGATATAACTCAGTGCATTGCATTTTGTTAGTTTTATTAAAAACTGATATAACTTAAGGCATGGCATATGGTAAGTTTTATTAAAAACTGATATAACTCAGTGCATTGCATTTTGTTAGTTTTATTAAAAACTGATATAACTTAAGGCATGGCATATGGTTAGTTTTATTAAAAACTGATATAACTCAATGCATTGCATTTTGTTAGTTTTATTAAAAACTGATATAACTTAAAGCATTGCATATGGTTAGTTTTATTAAAAACTGATATAACTTAAAGCATTGCTTATGGTTAGTTAAATTAAAAACTGAAATAACTCAGTGCATTGCATTTTGTTAGTTTTATTAAAAACTGATATAACTTAAGGCATGGCATATGGTAAGTTTTATTAAAAACTGATATAACTCAGTGCATTGCATTTTGTTAGTTTTATTAAAAACTGATATAACTTAAGGCATGGCATATGGTAAGTTTTATTAAAAACTGATATAACTCAGTGCATTGCATTTTGTTAGTTTTATTAAAAACTGATATAACTTAAGGCATGGCATATGGTTAGTTTTATTAAAAACTGATATAACTCAGTGCATTGCATTTTGTTAGTTTTATTAAAAACTGATATAACTTAAGGCATGGCATATGGTTAGTTTTATTAAAAACTGATATAACTCAATGCATTGCATTTTGTTAGTTTTATTAAAAACTGATATAACTTAAGGCATGGCATATGGTTAGTTTTATTAAAAACTGATATAACTCAGTGCATTGCATTTTGTTAGTTTTATTAAAAACTGATATAACTTAAAGCATTGCATATGGTTAGTTTTATTAAAAACTGATATAACTCAGTGCATTGCATTTTGTTAGTTTTATTAAAAACTGATATAACTTAAAGCATTGCATATGGTTAGTTTTATTAAAAACTGATATAACTCAATGCATTGCATTTTGTTAGTTTTATTAAAAACTGATATAACTTAAAGCATTGCATATGGTTAGTTTTATTAAAAACTGATATAACTCAGTGCATTGCATTTTGTTAGTTTTATTAAAAACTGATATAACTTAAAGCATTGCATATGGTTAGTTTTATTCAAAACTGATATAACTCAGTGCATTGCATTTTGTTAGTTTTATTAAAAACTGATATAACTTAAAGCATTGCATATGGTTAGTTTTATTAAAAACTGATATAACTTAAAGCATTGCATATGGTTAGTTTTATTAAAAACTGATATAACTCAGTGCATTGCATTTTGTTAGTTTTATTAAAAACTGATATAACTTAAAGCATTGCATATGGTTAGTTTTATTAAAAACTGATATAACTTAAAGCATTGCATATGGTTAGTTTTATTAAAAACGGATATAACTCTGTGCATTGCATTTTGTTAGTTTTATTAAAAACTGATATAACTTAAAACATTGCATTTTGTTAGTTTTATTAAAAACTGATATAACTTAAAGCATTGCATATGGTTAGTTTTATTAAAAACTGATATAACTCAGTGCATTGCATTTTGTTAGTTTTATTAAAAACTGATATAACTTAAAGCATTGCATTTTGTTAGTTTTATTAAAAACTGATATAACTCAGTGCATTGCATTTTGTTAGTTTTATTAAAAACTGATATAACTTAAGGCATGGCATATGGTTAGTTTTATTAAAAACTGATATAACTCAATGCATTGCATTTTGTTAGTTTTATTAAAAACTGATATAACTTAAGGCATGGCATATGGTTAGTTTTATTAAAAACTGATATAACTCAGTGCATTGCATTTTGTTAGTTTTATTAAAAACTGATATAACTTAAAGCATTGCATATGGTTAGTTTTATTAAAAACTGATATAACTCAGTGCATTGCATTTTGTTAGTTTTATTAAAAACTGATATAACTTAAAGCATTGCATATGGTTAGTTTTATTAAAAACTGATATAACTCAATGCATTGCATTTTGTTAGTTTTATTAAAAACTGATATAACTTAAAGCATTGCATATGGTTAGTTTTATTAAAAACTGATATAACTCAGTGCATTGCATTTTGTTAGTTTTATTAAAAACTGATATAACTTAAAGCATTGCATTTTGTTAGTTTTATTAAAAACTGATATAACTCAGTGCATTGCATTTTGTTAGTTTTATTAAAAACTGATATAACTTAAGGCATGGCATATGGTTAGTTTTATTAAAAACTGATATAACTCAATGCATTGCATTTTGTTAGTTTTATTAAAAACTGATATAACTTAAGGCATGGCATATGGTTAGTTTTATTAAAAACTGATATAACTCAGTGCATTGCATTTTGTTAGTTTTATTAAAAACTGATATAACTTAAAGCATTGCATATGGTTAGTTTTATTAAAAACTGATATAACTCAGTGCATTGCATTTTGTTAGTTTTATTAAAAACTGATATAACTTAAAGCATTGCATATGGTTAGTTTTATTAAAAACTGATATAACTCAATGCATTGCATTTTGTTAGTTTTATTAAAAACTGATATAACTTAAAGCATTGCATATGGTTAGTTTTATTAAAAACTGATATAACTCAGTGCATTGCATTTTGTTAGTTTTATTAAAAACTGATATAACTTAAAGCATTGCATATGGTTAGTTTTATTCAAAACTGATATAACTCAGTGCATTGCATTTTGTTAGTTTTATTAAAAACTGATATAACTTAAAGCATTGCATATGGTTAGTTTTATTCAAAACTGATATAACTCAGTGCATTGCATTTTGTTAGTTTTATTAAAAACTGATATAACTTAAAGCATTGCATATGGTTAGTTTTATTAAAAACTGATATAACTCAGTGCATTGCATTTTGTTAGTTTTATTAAAAACTGATATAACTTAAGGCATGGCATATGGTTAGTTTTAATAAAAACTGATATAACTCAATGCATTGCATTTTGTTAGTTTTATTAAAAACTGATATAACTTAAGGCATGGCATATGGTTAGTTTTATTAAAAACTGATATAACTCAGTGCATTGCATTTTGTTAGTTTTATTAAAAACTGATATAACTTAAAGCATTGCATATGGTTAGTTTTATTAAAAACTGATATAACTCAGTGCATTGCATTTTGTTAGTTTTATTAAAAACTGATATAACTTAAAGCATTGCATATGGTTAGTTTTATTAAAAACTGATATAACTCAGTGCATTGCATTTTGTTAGTTTTATTAAAAACTGATATAACTTAAAGCATTGCATATGGTTAGTTTTATTAAAAACTGATATAACTCAGTGCATTGCATTTTGTTAGTTTTATTAAAAACTGATATAACTTAAAGCATTGCATATGGTTAGTTTTATTAAAAACGGATATAACTCAGTGCATTGCATTTTGTTAGTTTTATTAAAAACTGATATAACTTAAAGCATTGCATATGGTTAGTTTTATTCAAAACTGATATAACTCAGTGCATTGCATTTTGTTAGTTTTATTAAAAACTGATATAACTTAAGGCATGGCATATGGTAAGTTTTATTAAAAACTGATATAACTCAGTGCATTGCATTTTGTTAGTTTTATTAAAAACTGATATAACTTAAGGCATGGCATATGGTTAGTTTTATTAAAAACTGATATAACTCAGTGCATTGCATTTTGTTAGTTTTATTAAAAACTGATATAACTTAAGGCATGGCATATGGTAAGTTTTATTAAAAACTGATATAACTCAGTGCATTGCATTTTGTTAGTTTTATTAAAAACTGATATAACTTAAGGCATGGCATATGGTAAGTTTTATTAAAAACTGATATAACTCAGTGCATTGCATTTTGTTAGTTTTATTAAAAACTGATATAACTGAAGGCATGGCATATGGTAAGTTTTATTAAAAACTGATATAACTCAGTGCATTGCATTTTGTTAGTTTTATTAAAAACTGATATAACTTAAGGCATGGCATATGGTTAGTTTTATTAAAAACTGATATAACTCAGTGCATTGCATTTTGTTAGTTTTATTAAAAACTGATATAACTTAAAGCATTGCATATGGTTAGTTTTATTCAAAACTGATATAACTCAGTGCATTGCATTTTGTTAGTTTTATTAAAAACTGATATAACTTAAAGCATTGCATATGGTTAGTTTTATTCAAAACTGATATAACTCAGTGCATTGCATTTTGTTAGTTTTATTAAAAACTGATATAACTTAAGGCATGGCATATGGTAAGTTTTATTAAAAACTGATATAACTCAGTGCATTGCATTTTGTTAGTTTTATTAAAAACTGATATAACTTAAAGCATTGCATATGGTTAGTTTTATTCAAAACTGATATAACTCAATGCATTGCATTTTGTTAGTTTTATTAAAAACTGATATAACTTAAGGCATGGCATATGGTAAGTTTTATTAAAAACTGATATAACTCAGTGCATTGCATTTTGTTAGTTTTATTAAAAACTGATATAACTTAAAGCATTGCATATGGTTAGTTTTATTCAAAACTGATATAACTCAGTGCATTGCATTTTGTTAGTTTTATTAAAAACTGATATAACTTAAGGCATGGCATATGGTTAGTTTTATTAAAAACTGATATAACTCAGTGCATTGCATTTTGTTAGTTTTATTAAAAACTGATATAACTTAAAGCATTGCATATGGTTAGTTTTATTCAAAACTGATATAACTCAGTGCATTGCATTTTGTTAGTTTTATTCAAAACTGATATAACTTAAGGCATGGCATATGGTAAGTTTTATTAAAAACTGATATAACTCAGTGCATTGCATTTTGTTAGTTTTATTAAAAACTGATATAACTTAAGGCATGGCATATGGTAAGTTTTATTAAAAACTGATATAACTCAGTGCATTGCATTTTGTTTGTTTTATTAAAAACTGATATAACTTAAGGCATGGCATATGGTTAGTTTTATTAAAAACTGATATAACTCAATGCATTGCATTTTGTTAGTTTTATTAAAAACTGATATAACTTAAAGCATTGCATATGGTTAGTTTTATTAAAAACTGATATAACTTAAAGCATTGCTTATGGTTAGTTAAATTAAAAACTGAAATAACTCAGTGCATTGCATTTTGTTAGTTTTATTAAAAACTGATATAACTTAAGGCATGGCATATGGTAAGTTTTATTAAAAACTGATATAACTCAGTGCATTGCATTTTGTTAGTTTTATTAAAAACTGATATAACTTAAGGCATGGCATATGGTAAGTTTTATTAAAAACTGATATAACTCAGTGCATTGCATTTTGTTAGTTTTATTAAAAACTGATATAACTTAAGGCATGGCATATGGTTAGTTTTATTAAAATCTGATATAACTCAGTGCATTGCATTTTGTTAGTTTTACTAAAAACTGATATAACTTAAAGCATTGCATATGGTTAGTTTTATTCAAAACTGATATAACTCAGTGCATTGCATTTTGTTAGTTTTATTAAAAACTGATATAACTTAAGGCATGGCATATGGTTAGTTAAATTAAAAACTGATATAACTCAGTGCATTGCATTTTGTTAGTTTTATTAAAAACTGATATAACTTAAGGCATGGCATATGGTTAGTTAAATTAAAAACTGATATAACTCAGTGCATTGCATTTTGTTAGTTTTATTAAAAACTGATATAACTTAAAGCATTGCATATGGTTAGTTTTATTAAAAACTGATATAACTTAAAGCATTGCATATGGTTAGTTTTATTAAAAACTGATATAACTCAGTGCATTGCATTTTGTTAGTTTTATTAAAAACTGATATAACTTAAAGCATTGCTTATGGTTAGTTTTATTAAAAACTGATATAACTTAAAGCATTGCATATGGTTAGTTTTATTAAAAACTGATATAACTTAAAGCATTGCATATGGTTAGTTTTATTAAAAACTGATATAACTTAAAGCATTGCATATGGTTAGTTTTATTAAAAACTGATATAACTCAATGCATTGCATATGGTTAGTTTTATTAAAAACTGATATAACTTAAAGCATTGCATTTTGTTAGTTTTATTAAAAACTGATATAACTTAAAGCATTGCTTATGGTTAGTTTTATTAAAAACTGATATAACTTAAAGCATTGCATATGGTTAGTTTTATTAAAAACTGATATAACTTAAAGCATTGCATATGGTTAGTTTTATTAAAAACTGATATAACTTAGTGCATTGCATATGGTTAGTTTTATTAAAAACTGATATAACTCAATGCATTGCATTTTGTTAGTTTTATTAAAAACTGATATAACTTAAAGCATTGCATATGGTTAGTTTTATTAAAAACTGATATAACTCAATGCATTGCATTTTGTTAGTTTTACTAAAAACTGATATAACTTAAAGCATTGCATTTTGTTAGTTTTATTAAAAACTGATATAACTTAAAGCATTGCATATGGTTAGTTTTATTAAAAACTGATATAACTCAATGCATTGCATTTTGTTAGTTTTATTTAAAACTGATATAACTTAAAGCATTGCATATGGTTAGTTTTATTAAAAACTGATATAACTTAAGGCATGGCATATGGTTAGTTTTATTAAAAACTGATATAACTCAATGCATTGCATATGGTTAGTTTTATTAAAAACTGATATAACTTAAAGCATTGAATATGGTTAGTTTTATTAAAAACTGATATAACTCAATGCATTGCATTTTGTTAGTTTTATTAAAAACTGATATAACTCAATGCATTGCATATGGTTAGTTTTTTAAAAACTGATATAACTTAAAGCATTGCATATGGTTAGTTTATTTAAAAACTGATATAACTCAATGCATTGCATATGGTTAGTTTTATTAAAAACTGATATAACTCAATGCATTGCATATGGTTAGTTTTATTAAAAACTGATATAACTTAAAGCATTGCATATGGTTAGTTTTAATAAAAACTGATATAACTCAATGCATTGCATTTTGTTAGTTTTATTAAAAACTGATATAACTTAAAGCATTGCATATGGTTAGTTTTATTAAAAACTGATATAACTCAATGCATTGCATTTTGTTAGTTTTATTAAAAACTGATATAACTTAAAGCATTGCATTTGGTTAGTTTTATTAAAAACTGATATAACTCAAAGCATTGCATATGGTTAGTTTTATTAAAAACTGATATAACTCAGTGCATTGCATTTTGTTAGTTTTATTAAAAACTGATATAAGTCAATGCATTGCATATGGTTAGTTTTATTAAAAACTGATATAACTTAAAGCATTGCATATGGTTGGTTTTATTAAAAACTGATATAACTCAATGCATTGCATTTTGTTAGTTTTATTAAAAACTGATATCACTTAAAGCATTGCATATGGTTAGTTTTATTAAAAACTGATATAACTCAATGCATTGCATTTTGTTAGTTTTATTAAAAACTGATATAACTTAAAGCATTGCATATGGTTAGTTTTATTGAAAACTGATATAACTCAATGCATTGCATATGGTTAGGTTTATTAAAAACTGATATAACTTAAGGCATGGCATATGGTTAGTTTTATTAAAAACTGATATAACTCAATGCATTGCATATGGTTAGTTTTATTAAAAACTGATATAACTTAAAGCATTGCATATGGTTAGTTTTATTAAAAACTGATATAACTCAATGCATTGCATATGGTTAGTTTTATTAAAAACTGATATAACTTAAAGCATTGCATATGGTTAGTTTTATTAAAAACTGATATAACTCAATGCATTGCATTTTGTTAGTTTTATAAAAACTGATATAACTTAAAGCATTGCATTTGGTTAGTTTTATTAAAAACTGATATAACTCAATGCATTGCATATGGTTAGTTTTATTAAAAACTGATATAACTTAAGGCATGGCATATGGTTAGTTTTATTAAAAACTGATATAACTCAATGCATTGCATATGGTTAGTTTTATTAAAAACTGATATAACTTAAAGCATTGCATATGGTTAGTTTTATTAAAAACTGATATAACTCAATGCATTGCATTTTGTTAGTTTTATTAAAAACTGATATAACTCAATGCATTGCATATGGTTAGTTTTATTAAAAACTGATATAACTTAAAGCATTGCATATGGTTAGTTTTATTATAAACTGATATAACTCAATGCATTGCATATGGTTAGTTTTATTAAAAACTGATATAACTTAAAGCATTGCATATGGTTAGTTTTATTAAAAACTGATATAACTCAATGCATTGCATTTTGTTAGTTTTATTAAAAACTGATATAACTTAAAGCATTGCATATGGTTAGTTTTATTAAAAACTGATATAACTCAATGCATTGCATATGGTTAGTTTTATTAAAAACTGATATAACTTAAAGCATTGCATATGGTTAGTTTTATTAAAAACTGATATAAGTCAATGCATTGCATATGGTTAGTTTTATTAAAAACTGATATAACTCAATGCATTGCATTTTGTTAGTTTTATTAAAAACTGATATAACTTAAGGCATGGCATATGGTTAGTTTTATTAAAAACTGATATAACTCAGTGCATTGCATTTTGTTAGTTTTATTAAAAACTGATATAACTTAAAGCATTGCATATGGTTAGTTTTATTAAAAACTGATATAACTTAAAGCATTGCCTATGGTTAGTTTTATTAAAAACTGATATAACTCAATGCATTGCATTTTGTTAGTTTTATTAAAAACTGATATAACTTAAAGCATTGCATATGGTTAGTTTTATTAAAAACTGATATAACTCAATGCATTGCATTTTGTTAGTTTTATTGAAATCTGATATAACTTAAAGCATTGCATATGGTTAGTTTTATTAAAAACTGATATAACTCAGTGCATTGCATTTTGTTAGTTTTATTAAAAACTGATATAACTTAAAGCATTGTATATGGTTAGTTTTATTAAAAACTGATATAACTCAATGCATTGCATTTTGTTAGTTTTATTAAAAACTGATATAACTTAAAGCATTGCATATGGTTAGTTTTATTAAAAACTGATATAACTTAAAGCATTGCCTATGGTTAGTTTTATTAAAAACTGATATAACTCAATGCATTGCATTTTGTTAGTTTTATTAAAAACTGATATAACTTAAGGCATGGCATATGGTTAGTTTTATTAAAAACTGATATAACTCAGTGCATTGCATTTTGTTAGTTTTATTAAAAACTGATATAACTTAAAGCATTGCATATGGTTAGTTTTATTAAAAACTGATATAACTCAATGCATTGCATTTTGTTAGTTTTATTAAAAACTGATATAACTTAAAGCATTGCATATGGTTAGTTTTATTAAAAACTGATATAACTCAGTGCATTGCATTTTGTTAGTTTTATTAAAAACTGATATAACTTAAAGCATTGCATATGGTTAGTTTTATTAAAAACTGATATAACTCAATGCATTGCATTTTGTTAGTTTTATTGAAATCTGATATAACTTAAAGCATTGCATATGGTTAGTTTTATTAAAAACTGATATAACTCAGTGCATTGCATTTTGCTAGTTTTATTAAAAACTGATATAACTTAAAGCATTGTATATGGTTAGTTTTATTAAAAACTGATATAACTCAATGCATTGCATTTTGTTAGTTTTATTAAAAACTGATATAACTTAAAGCATTGCATATGGTTAGTTTTATTAAAAACTGATATAACTTAAAGCATTGCCTATGGTTAGTTTTATTAAAAACTGATATAACTCAATGCATTGCATTTTGTTAGTTTTATTAAAAACTGATATAACTTAAAGCATTGCATATGGTTAGTTTTATTATAAACTGATATAACTCAATGCATTGCATATGGTTAGTTTTATTAAAAACTGATATAACTTAAAGCATTGCATATGGTTAGTTTTATTAAAAACTGATATAACTCAATGCATTGCATTTTGTTAGTTTTATTAAAAACTGATATAACTCAGTGCATTGCATTTTGCTAGTTTTATTAAAAACTGATATAACTTAAAGCATTGTATATGGTTAGTTTTATTAAAAACTGATATAACTCAATGCATTGCATTTTGTTAGTTTTATTAAAAACTGATATAACTTAAAGCATTGCATATGGTTAGTTTTATTAAAAACTGATATAACTTAAAGCATTGCCTATGGTTAGTTTTATTAAAAACTGATATAACTCAATGCATTGCATTTTGTTAGTTTTATTAAAAACTGATATAACTTAAAGCATTGCATATGGTTAGTTTTATTAAAAACTGATATAACTTAAAGCATTGCCTATGGTTAGTTTTATTAAAAACTGATATAACTCAATGCATTGCATTTTGTTAGTTTTATTAAAAACTGATATAACTTAAAGCATTGCATATGGTTAGTTTTATAAAAACTGATATTACTTAATGCATTACATTTTGTTAGTTTTATTAAAAACTGATATAACTTAAAGCATTGCATATGGTTAGTTTTATTAAAAACTGATATAACTCAATGCATTGCATTTTGTTAGTTTTATTAAAAACTGATATAACTCAGTGCATTGCATTTTGCTAGTTTTATTAAAAACTGATATAACTTAAAGCATTGTATATGGTTAGTTTTATTAAAAACTGATATAACTCAATGCATTGCATTTTGTTAGTTTTATTAAAAACTGATATAACTTAAAGCATTGCATATGGTTAGTTTTATTAAAAACTGATATTACTTAATGCATTACATTTTGTTAGTTTTATTAAAAACTGATATAACTTAAAGCATTGCATATGGTTAGTTTTATTAAAAACTGATATAACTCAATGCATTGCATTTTGTTAGTTTTATTAAAAACTGATATAACTCAGTGCATTGCATTTTGCTAGTTTTATTAAAAACTGATATAACTTAAAGCATTGTATATGGTTAGTTTTATTAAAAACTGATATAACTCAATGCATTGCATTTTGTTAGTTTTATTAAAAACTGATATAACTTAAAGCATTGCATATGGTTAGTTTTATTAAAAACTGATATAACTTAAAGCATTGCCTATGGTTAGTTTTATTAAAAACTGATATAACTCAATGCATTGCATTTTGTTAGTTTTATTAAAAACTGATATAACTTAAAGCATTGCATATGGTTAGTTTTATTAAAAACTGATATTACTTAATGCATTACATTTTGTTAGTTTTATTAAAAACTGATATAACTTAAAGCATTGCATATGGTTAGTTTTATTAAAAACTGATATAACTCAATGCATTGCATTTTGTTAGTTTTATTAAAAACTGATATAACTTAAGGCATGGCATATGGTTAGTTTTATTAAAAACTGATGTAACTCAGTGCATTGCATTTTGTTAGTTTCATTAAAAACTGATATAACTTAAAGCATTGCATATGGTTAGTTTTATTAAAAACTGATATAACTCAATGCATTGCATTTTGTTAGTTTTATTAAAAACTGATATAACTTAAAGCATTGCATATGGTTAGTTTTATTAAAAACTGATATAACTTAAAGCATTGCATATGGTTAGTTTTATTAAAAATTGATATAACTCAATGCATTGCATTTTGTTAGTTTTATTAAAAACTGATATAACTTAAAGCATTGCATATGGTTAGTTTTATTAAAAACTGATATAACTCAGTGCATTGCATATGGTTAGTTTTATTAAAAACTGATATAACTTAAAGCATTGCATATGGTTAGTTTTATTAAAAACTGATATAACTCAGTGCATTGCATTTTGTTAGTTTTATTAAAAACTGATATAACTTAAAGCATTGCATATGGTTGGTTTTATTAAAAACTGATATAACTCAATGCATTGCATTTTGTTAGTTTTATTAAAAACTGATATAACTTAAAGCATTGCATATGGTTAGTTTTATTAAAAACTGATATAACTCAGTGCATTGCATTTTGTTAGTTTTATTAAAAACTGATATAACTTAAAGCATTGCATATGGTTAGTTTTATTAAAAACTGATATAACTCAGTGCATTGCATTTTGTTAGTTTTATTAAAAACTGATATAACTTAAAGCATTGCATATGGTTAGGTTTATTAAAAACTGATATAACTCAGTGCATTGCATTTTGTTAGTTTTATTAAAAACTGATATAACTTAAAGCATTGCATATGGTTAGTTTTATTAAAAACTGATATAACTCAGTGCATTGCATTTTGTTAGTTTTATTAAAAACTGATATAACTCAGTGCATTGCATTTTGTTAGTTTTATTAAAAACTGATATAACTCAGTGCATTGCATTTTGTTAGTTTTATTAAAAACTGATATAACTTAAAGCATTGCATATGGTTAGTTTTATTAAAAACTGATATAACTCAATGCATTGCATTTTGTTAGTTTTATTAAAAACTGATATAACTTAAAGCATTGCATATGGTTAGTTTTATTAAAAACTGATATAACTCAATGCATTGCATTTTGTTAGTTTTATTAAAAACTGATATAACTCAGTGCATTGCATTTTGTTAGTTTTATTAAAAACTGATATAACTTAAAGCATTGCATATGGTTAGTTTTATTAAAAACTGATATAACTCAATGCATTGCATATGGTTAGTTTTATTAAAAACTGATATAACTCAATGCATTGCATTTTGTTAGTTTTATTAAAAACTGATATAACTTAAAGCATTGCATATGGTTAGTTTTATTAAAAACTGATATAACTCAGTGCATTGCATTTTGTTAGTTTTATTAAAAACTGATATAACTTAAAGCATTGCATATGGTTAGTTTTATTAAAAACTGATATAACTCAGTGCATTGCATTTTGTTAGTTTTATTAAAAACTGATATAACTTAAAGCATTGCATATGGTTAGTTTTATTAAAAACGGATATAACTCTGTGCATTGCATTTTGTTAGTTTTATTAAAAACTGATATAACTTAAAGCATTGCATATGGTTAGTTTTATTAAAAACTGATATAACTCAGTGCATTGCATTTTGTTAGTTTTATTAAAAACTGATATAACTTAAAGGATTGCATATGGTTAGTTTTATTAAAAACTGATATAACTTAAAGCATTGCATATGGTAAGTTTTATTAAAAACGGATATAACTCAGTGCATTGCATTTTGTTAGTTTTATTAAAAACTGATATAACTTAAAGCATTGCATATGGTTAGTTTTATTAAAAACTGATATAACTCAGTGCATTGCATTTTGTTAAATTTATTAAAAACTGATATAACTTAAAGCATTGCATATGGTTAGTTTTATTAAAAACTGATATAACTCAATGCATTGCATTTTGTTAGTTTTATTGAAATCTGATATAACTTAAAGCATTGCATATGGTTAGTTTTATTAAAAACGGATATAACTCAATGCATTGCATTTTGTTAGTTTTATTAAAAACTGATATAACTTAAAGGATTGCATATGGTTAGTTTTATTAAAAACTGATATAACTTAAAGCATTGCATATGGTAAGTTTTATTAAAAACGGATATAACTCAGTGCATTGCATTTTGTTAGTTTTATTAAAAACTGATATAACTTAAAGCATTGCACATGGCTAGTTTTATTAAAAACTGATATAACTCAATGCATTGCATTTTGTTAGTTTTATTAAAAACTGATATACCTTAAGGCATGGCATATGGTTAGTTTTATTAAAAACTGATATAACTCGGTGCATTGCATTTTGTTAGTTTTATTAAAAACTGATATAACTCAGTGCATTGCATTTTGTTAGTTTTATTAAAAACTGATATAACTTAAAGCATTGCATATGGTTAGTTTTATTAAAAACTGATATAACTCAGTGCATTGCATTTTGTTAAATTTATTAAAAACTGATATAACTTAAAGCATTGCATATGGTTAGTTTTATTAAAAACTGATATAACTCAATGCATTGCATTTTGTTAAATTTATTAAAAACTGATATAACTTAAAGCATTGCATATGGTTAGTTTTATTAAAAACTGATATAACTCAATGCATTGCATTTTGTTAGTTTTATTGAAATCTGATATAACTTAAAGCATTGCATATGGTTAGTTTTATTAAAAACGGATATAACTCAATGCATTGCATTTTGTTAGTTTTATTAAAAACTGATATACCTTAAGGCATGGCATATGGTTAGTTTTATTAAAAACTGATATAACTCGGTGCATTGCACTTTGTTAGTTTTATTAAAAACTGATATAACTTAAAGCATTGCACATGGCTAGTTTTATTAAAAACTGATATAACTCAATGCATTGCATTTTGTTAGTTTTATTAAAAACTGATATACCTTAAGGCATGGCATATGGTTAGTTTTATTAAAAACGGATATAACTCAATGCATTGCATTTTGTTAGTTTTATTAAAAACTGATATAACTTAAAGCATTGCACATGGCTAGTTTTATTAAAAACTGATATAACTCAATGCATTGCATTTTGTTAGTTTTATTAAAAACTGATATACCTTAAGGCATGGCATATGGTTAGTTTTATTAAAAACTGATATAACTCGGTGCATTGCATTTTGTTAGTTTTATTAAAAACTGATATAACTCAGTGCATTGCATTTTGTTAGTTTTATTAAAAACTGATATAACTTAAAGCATTGCATATGGTAAGTTTTATTAAAAACGGATATAACTTAAGGCATGGCATATGGTTAGTTTTATTAAAAACTGATATAACTTAAAGCATTGCATATGGTTAGTTTTATTAAAAACTGATATAACTCAGTGCATTGCATTTTGTTAAATTTATTAAAAACTGATATAACTTAAAGCATTGCATATGGTTAGTTTTATTAAAAACTGATATAACTCAATGCATTGCATTTTGTTAGTTTTATTGAAATCTGATATAACTTAAAGCATTGCATATGGTTAGTTTTATTAAAAACGGATATAACTCAATGCATTGCATTTTGTTAGTTTTATTAAAAACTGATATACCTTAAGGCATGGCATATGGTTAGTTTTATTAAAAACTGATATAACTCGGTGCATTGCACTTTGTTAGTTTTATTAAAAACTGATATAACTCAGTGCATTGCATTTTGTTAGTTTTATTAAAAACTGATATAACTTAAAGCATTGCATATGGTTAGTTTTATTAAAAACTGATATAACTCAATGCATTGCATTTTGTTAGTTTTATTAAAAACTGATATAACTTAAAGCATTGCACATGGCTAGTTTTATTAAAAACTGATATAACTCAATGCATTGCATTTTGTTAGTTTTATTAAAAACTGATATACCTTAAGGCATGGCATATGGTTAGTTTTATTAAAAACTGATATAACTCGGTGCATTGCATTTTGTTAGTTTTATTAAAAACTGATATAACTCAGTGCATTATATTTTGTTAGTTTTATTAAAAACTGATATAACTTAAAGCATTGCATATGGTTAGTTTTATTAAAAACTGTTATAACTCAATGCATTGCATTTTGTTAGTTTTATTAAAAACTGATATAACTTAAAGCATTGCATATGGTTAGTTTTATTAAAAATTGATATAACTCAATGCATTGCATTTTGTTAGTTTTATTAAAAACTGATATAACTTAAAGCATTGCATTTTGTTAGTTTTATTAAAAACTGATATAACTCAGTGCATTGCATTTTGTTAGTTTTATTAAAAACTGATATAACTTAAAGCATTGCATTTTGTTAGTTTTATTAAAAACTGATATAACTTAAAGCATCGCATATGGTTAGTTTTATTAAAAACTGATATAACTCAGTGCATTGCATTTTGTTAGTTTTATTAAAAACTGATATAACTTAAGGCATGGCATATGGTTAGTTTTATTAAAAACTGATATAACTCAGTGCATTGCATTTTGTTAGTTTTATTAAAAACTGATATAACTTAAAGCATTGCATATGGTTAGTTTTATTAAAAACTGATATAACTCAGTGCATTGCATTTTGTTAGTTTTATTAAAAACTGATATAACTTAAAGCATTGCATATGGTTAGTTTTATTAAAAACTGATATAACTCAGTGCATTGCATTGTGTTAGTTTTATTAAAAACTGATATAACTTAAAGCATTGCATATGGTTAGTTTTATTAAAAACTGATATAACTCAGTGCATTGCATTTTGTTAGTTTTATTAAAAACTGATATAACTTAAAGCATTGCATATGGTTAGTTTTATTAAAAACTAATATAACTCAGTGCATTGCATTTTGTTAGTTTTATTAAAAACTGATATAACTTAAAGCATTGCATATGGTTAGTTTTATTAAAAACTGATATAACTTAAAGCATTGCATATGGTTAGTTTTATTAAAAACGGATATAACTCAGTGCATTGCATTTTGTTAGTTTTATTAAAAACTGATATAACTTAAAGCATTGCATATGGTTAGTTTTATTAAAAACTGATATAACTCAGTGCATTGCATTTTGTTAGTTTTATTAAAAACTGATATAACTTAAAGCATTGCATATGGTTAGTTTTATTAAAAACTGATATAACTCAGTGCATTGCATTTTGTTAGTTTTATTAAAAACTGATATAACTTAAAGCATTGCATATGGTTAGTTTTATTAAAAACTGATATAACTTAAAGCATTGCATATGGTTAGTTTTATTAAAAACGGATATAACTCTGTGCATTGCATTTTGTTAGTTTTATTAAAAACTGATATAACTTAAAACTCAGTGCATTGCATTTTGTTAGTTTTATTAAAAACTGATATAACTTAAAGGATTGCATATGGTTAGTTTTATTAAAAACTGATATAACTTAAAGCATTGCATATGGTAAGTTTTATTAAAAACGGATATAACTCAGTGCATTGCATTTTGTTAGTTTTATTAAAAACTGATATAACTTAAAGCATTGCATATGGTTAGTTTTATTAAAAACTGATATAACTCAGTGCATTGCATTTTGTTAAATTTATTAAAAACTGATATAACTTAAAGCATTGCATATGGTTAGTTTTATTAAAAACTGATATAACTCAATGCATTGCATTTTGTTAGTTTTATTGAAATCTGATATAACTTAAAGCATTGCATATGGTTAGTTTTATTAAAAACGGATATAACTCAATGCATTGCATTTTGTTAGTTTTATTAAAAACTGATATACCTTAAGGCATGGCATATGGTTAGTTTTATTAAAAACTGATATAACTCGGTGCATTGCACTTTGTTAGTTTTATTAAAAACTGATATAACTCAGTGCATTGCATTTTGTTAGTTTTATTAAAAACTGATATAACTTAAAGCATTGCATATGGTTAGTTTTATTAAAAACTGATATAACTCAATGCATTGCATTTTGTTAGTTTTATTAAAAACTGATATAACTTAAAGCATTGCACATGGCTAGTTTTATTAAAAACTGATATAACTCAATGCATTGCATTTTGTTAGTTTTATTAAAAACTGATATACCTTAAGGCATGGCATATGGTTAGTTTTATTAAAAACTGATATAACTCGGTGCATTGCATTTTGTTAGTTTTATTAAAAACTGATATAACTCAGTGCATTATATTTTGTTAGTTTTATTAAAAACTGATATAACTTAAAGCATTGCATATGGTTAGTTTTATTAAAAACTGTTATAACTCAATGCATTGCATTTTGTTAGTTTTATTAAAAACTGATATAACTTAAAGCATTGCATATGGTTAGTTTTATTAAAAATTGATATAACTCAATGCATTGCATTTTGTTAGTTTTATTAAAAACTGATATAACTTAAAGCATTGCATTTTGTTAGTTTTATTAAAAACTGATATAACTCAGTGCAGTGCATTTTGTTAGTTTTATTAAAAACTGATATAACTTAAAGCATTGCATTTTGTTAGTTTTATTAAAAACTGATATAACTTAAAGCATCGCATATGGTTAGTTTTATTAAAAACTGATATAACTCAGTGCATTGCATTTTGTTAGTTTTATTAAAAACTGATATAACTTAAGGCATGGCATATGGTTAGTTTTATTAAAAACTGATATAACTCAGTGCATTGCATTTTGTTAGTTTTATTAAAAACTGATATAACTTAAAGCATTGCATATGGTTAGTTTTATTAAAAACTGATATAACTCAGTGCATTGCATTTTGTTAGTTTTATTAAAAACTGATATAACTTAAAGCATTGCATATGGTTAGTTTTATTAAAAACTGATATAACTCAGTGCATTGCATTGTGTTAGTTTTATTAAAAACTGATATAACTTAAAGCATTGCATATGGTTAGTTTTATTAAAAACTGATATAACTCAGTGCATTGCATTTTGTTAGTTTTATTAAAAACTGATATAACTTAAAGCATTGCATATGGTTAGTTTTATTAAAAACTGATATAACTTAAAGCATTGCATTTTGTTAGTTTTATTAAAAACTGATATAACTTAAAGCATTGCATATGGTTAGTTTTATTAAAAACTGATATAACTTAAAGCATTGCATATGGTTAGTTTTATTAAAAACGGATATAACTCAGTGCATTGCATTTTGTTAGTTTTATTAAAAACTGATATAACTTAAAGCATTGCATATGGTTAGTTTTATTAAAAACTGATATAACTCAGTGCATTGCATTTTGTTAGTTTTATTAAAAACTGATATAACTCAGTGCATTGCATTTTGTTAGTTTTATTAAAAACTGATATAACTTAAAGCATTGCATATGGTTAGCTTTATTAAAAACTGATATAACTCAGTGCATTGCATTTTGTTAGTTTTATTAAAAACTGATATAACTTAAAGCATTGCATATGGTTAGTTTTATTAAAAACTGATATAACTCAGTGCATTGCATTGTGTTAGTTTTATTAAAAACTGATATAACTTAAAGCATTGCATATGGTTAGTTTTATTAAAAACTGATATAACTCAATGCATTGCATTGTGTTAGTTTTATTGAAATCTGATATAACTTAAAGCATTGCATATGGTTAGTTTTATTAAAAACGGATATAACTCAATGCATTGCATTTTGTTAGTTTTATTAAAAACTGATATACCTTAAGGCATGGCATATGGTTAGTTTTATTAAAAACTGATATAACTCAGTGCATTGCATTTTGTTAGTTTTATTAAAAACTGATATAACTCAGTGCATTGCATTTTGTTAGTTTTATTAAAAACTGATATAACTTAAAGCATTGCATATGGTTAGTTTTATTAAAAACTGATATAACTCAATGCATTGCATTTTGTTAGTTTTATTAAAAACTGATATAACTTAAAGCATTACACATGGTTAGTTTTATTAAAAACTGATATAACTCAATGCATTGCATTTTGTTAGTTTTATTAAAAACTGATATACCTTAAGGCATGGCATATGGTTAGTTTTATTAAAAACTGATATAACTCGGTGCATTGCATTTTGTTAGTTTTATTAAAAACTGATATAACTCAGTGCATTGCATTTTGTTAGTTTTATTAAAAACTGATATAACTTAAAGCATTGCATATGGTTAGTTTTATTAAAAACTGTTATAACTCAATGCATTGCATTTTGTTAGTTTTATTAAAAACTGATATAACTTAAAGCATTGCATATGGTTAGTTTTATTAAAAATTGATATAACTCAATGCATTGCATTTTGTTAGTTTTATTAAAAACTGATATAACTTAAAGCATTGCATTTTGTTAGTTTTATTAAAAACTGATATAACTCAGTGCATTGCATTTTGTTAGTTTTATTAAAAACTGATATAACTTAAAGCATTGCATATGGTTAGTTTTATTAAAAACTGATATAACTCAATGCATTGCATATGGTTAGTTTTATTAAAAACTGATATAACTCAATGCATTGCATTTTGTTAGTTTTATTAAAAACTGATATAACTCAGTGCATTGCATTTTGTTAGTTTTATTAAAAACTGATATAACTTAAAGCATTGCATATGGTTAGTTTTATTAAAAACTGATATAACTCAGTGCATTGCATTTTGTTAGTTTTATTAAAAACTGATATAACTCAGTGCATTGCATTTTGTTAGTTTTATTAAAAACTGATATAACTTAAAGCATTGCATATGGTTAGTTTTATTAAAAACTGATATAACTCAGTGCATTGCATTTTGTTAGTTTTATTAAAAACTGATATAACTTAAAGCATTGCATATGGTTAGTTTTATTAAAAACTGATATAACTCAGTGCATTGCATTTTGTTAGTTTTATTAAAAACTGATATAACTCAGTGCATTGCATTTTGTTAGTTTTATTAAAAACTGATATAACTTAAAGCATTGCATATGGTTAGTTTTATTAAAAACTGATATAACTCAGTGCATTGCATTTTGTTAGTTTTATTAAAAACTGATATAACTCAGTGCATTGCATTTTGTTAGTTTTATTAAAAACTGATATAACTCAGTGCATTGCATTTTGTTAGTTTTATTAAAAACTGATATAACTTAAAGCATTGCATATGGTTAGTTTTATTAAAAACTGATATAACTCAGTGCATTGCATTTTGTTAGTTTTATTAAAAACTGATATAACTC
The DNA here is from genome assembly GCA_037013455.1 of Ceratitis rosa. NCBI lineage: Eukaryota > Metazoa > Arthropoda > Insecta > Diptera > Tephritidae > Ceratitis > Ceratitis rosa. The sequence continues at coordinate 113,619 of JAWMAG010000143.1, forward strand.
AGTGCATTGCATTTTGTTAGTTTTATTAAAAACTGATATAACTTAAAGCATTGCATATGGTTAGTTTTATTAAAAACTGATATAACTCAGTGCATTGCATTTTGTTAGTTTTATTAAAAACTGATATAACTCAGTGCATTGCATTTTGTTAGTTTTATTAAAAACTGATATAACTCAGTGCATTGCATTTTGTTAGTTTTATTAAAAACTGATATAACTCAGTGCATTGCATTTTGTTAGTTTTATTAAAAACTGATATAACTTAAAGCATTGCATATGGTTAGTTTTATTAAAAACTGATATAACTCAGTGCATTGCATTTTGTTAGTTTTATTAAAAACTGATATAACTCAGTGCATTGCATTTTGTTAGTTTTATTAAAAACTGATATAACTTAAGGCATTGCATATGGTTAGTTTTATTAAAAACTGATATAACTCAGTGCATTGCATTTTGTTAGTTTTATTAAAAACTGATATAACTCAGTGCATTGCATTTTGTTAGTTTTATTAAAAACTGATATAACTTAAAGCATTGCATATGGTAAGTTTTATTAAAAACTGATATAACTCAGTGCATTGCATTTTGTTAGTTTTATTAAAAACTGATATAACTTAAAGCATTGCATATGGTTAGTTTTATTAAAAACTGATATAACTCAGTGCATTGCATTTTGTTAGTTTTATTAAAAACTGATATAACTTAAAGCATTGCATATGGTTAGTTTTATTAAAAACTAATATAACTCAGTGCATTGCATATGGTTAGTTTTATTAAAAACTGATATAACTCAGTGCATTGCATTTTGTTAGTTTTATTAAAAACTGATATAACTCAGTGCATTGCATTTTGTTAGTTTTATTAAAAACTGATATAACTTAAAGCATTGCATATGGTTAGTTTTATTAAAAACTGATATAACTCAGTGCATTGCATTTTGTTAGTTTTATTAAAAACTGATATAACTTAAAGCATTGCATATGGTTAGTTTTATTAAAAACTGATATAACTCAGTGCATTGCATTTTGTTAGTTTTATTAAAAACTGATATAACTTAAAGCATTGCATATGGTTAGTTTTATTAAAAACTGATATAACTCAGTGCATTGCATTTTGTTAGTTTTATTAAAAACTGATATAACTCAGTGCATTGCATTTTGTTAGTTTTATTAAAAACTGATATAACTTAAAGCATTGCATATGGTTAGTTTTATTAAAAACTGATATAACTCAGTGCATTGCATTTTGTTAGTTTTATTAAAAACTGATATAACTCAGTGCATTGCATTTTGTTAGTTTTATTAAAAACTGATATAACTTAAAGCATTGCATATGGTTAGTTTTATTAAAAACTGATATAACTCAGTGCATTGCATTTTGTTAGTTTTATTAAAAACTGATATAACTTAAAGCATTGCATATGGTTAGTTTTATTAAAAACTGATATAACTCAGTGCATTGCATTTTGTTAGTTTTATTAAAAACTGATATAACTCAGTGCATTGCATTTTGTTAGTTTTATTAAAAACTGATATAACTTAAAGCATTGCATATGGTTAGTTTTATTAAAAACTGATATAACTCAGTGCATTGCATTTTGTTAGTTTTATTAAAAACTGATATAACTTAAAGCATTGCATATGGTTAGTTTTATTAAAAACTGATATAACTCAGTGCATTGCATTTTGTTAGTTTTATTAAAAACTGATATAACTTAAAGCATTGCATATGGTTAGTTTTATTAAAAACTGATATAACTCAGTGCATTGCATTTTGTTAGTTTTATTAAAAACTGATATAACTTAAAGCATTGCATATGGTTAGTTTTATTAAAAACTGATATAACTCAGTGCATTGCATTTTGTTAGTTTTATTAAAAACTGATATAACTTAAAGCATTGCATATGGTTAGTTTTATTAAAAACTGATATAACTCAGTGCATTGCATTTTGTTAGTTTTATTAAAAACTGATATAACTTAAAGCATTGCATATGGTTAGTTTTATTAAAAACTGATATAACTCAGTGCATTGCATTTTGTTAGTTTTATTAAAAACTGATATAACTCAGTGCATTGCATTTTGTTAGTTTTATTAAAAACTGATATAACTTAAAGCATTGCATATGGTTAGTTTTATTAAAAACTGATATAACTCAGTGCATTGCATTTTGTTAGTTTTATTAAAAACTGATATAACTTAAAGCATTGCATATGGTTAGTTTTATTAAAAACTGATATAACTCAATGCATTGCATTTTGTTAGTTTTATTAAAAACTGATATAACTCAGTGCATTGCATTTTGTTAGTTTTATTAAAAACTGATATAACTTAAAGCATTGCATATGGTTAGTTTTATTAAAAACTGATATAACTCAGTGCATTGCATTTTGTTAGTTTTATTAAAAACTGATATAACTTAAAGTATTGCATATGGTTAGTTTTATTAAAAACTGATATAACTCAGTGCATTGCATTTTGTTAGTTTTATTAAAAACTGATATAACTTAAAGCATTGCATATGGTTAGTTTTATTAAAAACTGATATAACTCAGTGCATTGCATTTTGTTAGTTTTATTAAAAACTGATATAACTTAAAGCATTGCATATGGTTAGTTTTATTAAAAACTGATATAACTCAGTGCATTGCATTTTGTTAGTTTTATTAAAAACTGATATAACTTAAAGCATTGCATATGGTTAGTTTTATTAAAAACTGATATAACTCAGTGCATTGCATTTTGTTAGTTTTATTAAAAACTGATATAACTCAGTGCATTGCATTTTGTTAGTTTTATTAAAAACTGATATAACTTAAAGCATTGCATATGGTTAGTTTTATTAAAAACTGATATAACTCAGTGCATTGCATTTTGTTAGTTTTATTAAAAACTGATATAACTCAGTGCATTGCATTTTGTTAGTTTTATTAAAAACTGATATAACTTAAAGCATTGCATATGGTTAGTTTTATTAAAAACTGATATAACTCAGTGCATTGCATTTTGTTAGTTTTATTAAAAACTGATATAACTTAAAGCATTGCATATGGTTAGTTTTATTAAAAACTGATATAACTCAGTGCATTGCATTTTGTTAGTTTTATTAAAAACTGATATAACTCAGTGCATTGCATTTTGTTAGTTTTATTAAAAACTGATATAACTTAAAGCATTGCATATGGTTAGTTTTATTAAAAACTGATATAACTCAGTGCATTGCATTTTGTTAGTTTTATTAAAAACTGATATAACTTAAAGCATTGCATATGGTTAGTTTTATTAAAAACTGATATAACTCAGTGCATTGCATTTTGTTAGTTTTATTAAAACTGATATAACTCAGTGCATTGCATTTTGTTAGTTTTATTAAAAACTGATATAACTTAAAGCATTGCATATGGTTAGTTTTATTAAAAACTGATATAACTCAGTGCATTGCATTTTGTTAGTTTTATTAAAAACTGATATAACTTAAAGCATTGCATATGGTTAGTTTTATTAAAAACTGATATAACTCAGTGCATTGCATTTTGTTGGTTTTATTAAAAACTGATATAACTCAGTGCATTGCATTTTGTTAGTTTTATTAAAAACTGATATAACTTAAAGCATTGCATATGGTTAGTTTTATTAAAAACTGATATAACTCAGTGCATTGCATTTTGTTAGTTTTATTAAAAACTGATATAACTCAGTGCATTGCATTTTGTTAGTTTTATTAAAAACTGATATAACTTAAAGCATTGCATATGGTTAGTTTTATTAAAAACTGATATAACTCAGTGCATTGCATTTTGTTAGTTTTATTAAAAACTGATATAACTCAGTGCATTGCATTTTGTTAGTTTTATTAAAAACTGATATAACTTAAAGCATTGCATATGGTTAGTTTTATTAAAAACTGATATAACTCAGTGCATTGCATTTTGTTAGTTTTATTAAAAACTGATATAACTTAAAGCATTGCATATGGTTAGTTTTATTAAAAACTGATATAACTCAGTGCATTGCATTTTGTTAGTTTTATTAAAAACTGATATAACTTAAAGCATTGCATATGGTTAGTTTTATTAAAAACTGATATAACTCAGTGCATTGCATTTTGTTAGTTTTATTAAAAACTGATATAACTCAGTGCATTGCATTTTGTTAGTTTTATTAAAAACTGATATAACTTAAAGCATTGCATATGGTTAGTTTTATTAAAAACTGATATAACTCAGTGCATTGCATTTTGTTAGTTTTATTAAAAACTGATATAACTCAGTGCATTGCATTTTGTTAGTTTTATTAAAAACTGATATAACTTAAAGCATTGCATATGGTTAGTTTTATTAAAAACTGATATAAGTCAGTGCATTGCATTTTGTTAGTTTTATTAAAAACTGATATAACTTAAAGCATTGCATATGGTTAGTTTTATTAAAAACTGATATAACTCAGTGCATTGCATTTTGTTAGTTTTATTAAAAACTGATATAACTTAAAGCATTGCATTTTGTTAGTTTTATTAAAAACTGATATAACTCAGTGCATTGCATTTTGTTAGTTTTATTAAAAACTGATATAACTCAGTGCATTGCATTTTGTTAGTTTTATTAAAAACTGATATAACTTAAAGCATTGCATATGGTTAGTTTTATTAAAAACTGATATAACTCAGTGCATTGCATTTTGTTAGTTTTATTAAAAACTGATATAACTCAGTGCATTGCATTTTGTTAGTTTTATTAAAAACTGATATAACTTAAAGCATTGCATATGGTTAGTTTTATTAAAAACTGATATAACTCAGTGCATTGCATTTTGTTAGTTTTATTAAAAACTGATATAACTTAAAGCATTGCATTTTGTTAGTTTTATTAAAAACTGATATAACTTAAAGCATTGCATATGGTTAGTTTTATTAAAAACTGATATAACTCAGTGCATTGCATTTTGTTAGTTTTATTAAAAACTGATATAACTTAAAGCATTGCATATGGTTAGTTTTATTAAAAACTGATATAACTCAGTGCATTGCATTGTGTTAGTTTTATTAAAAACTGATATAACTTAAAGCATTGCATATGGTTAGTTTTATTAAAAACTGATATAACTCAATGCATTGCATTTTGTTAGTTTTATTAAAACTGATATACCTTAAGGCATGGCATATGGTTAGTTTTATTAAAAACTGATATAACTCGGTGCATTGCATTTTGTTAGTTTTATTAAAAACTGATATAACTCAGTGCATTGCATTTTGTTAGTTTTATTAAAAACTGATATAACTTAAAGCATTGCATATGGTTAGTTTTATTAAAAACTGATATAACTCAGTGCATTGCATTTTGTTAGTTTTATTAAAAACTGATATAACTTAAAGCATTGCATATGGTTAGTTTTATTAAAAACTGATATAACTCAGTGCATTGCATTTTGTTAGTTTTATTAAAAACTGATATAACTTAAAGCATTGCATATGGTTAGTTTTATTAAAAACTGATATAACTCAGTGCATTGCATTTTGTTAGTTTTATTAAAAACTGATATAACTTAAAGCATTGCATATGGTTAGTTTTATTAAAAACTGATATAACTTAAAGCATTGCATATGGTTAGTTTTATTAAAAACGGATATAACTCTGTGCATTGCATTTTGTTAGTTTTATTAAAAACTGATATAACTTAAAGCATTGCATATGGTTAGTTTTATTAAAAACTGATATAACTCAGTGCATTGCATTTTGTTAGTTTTATTAAAAACTGATATAACTTAAAGCATTGCATATGGTTAGTTTTATTAAAAACTAATATAACTCAGTGCATTGCATTTTGTTAGTTTTATTAAAAACTGATATAACTTAAAGCATTGCATATGGTTAGTTTTATTAAAAACTGATATAACTTAAAGCATTGCATATGGTTAGTTTTATTAAAAACGGATATAACTCTGTGCATTGCATTTTGTTAGTTTTATTAAAAACTGATATAACTTAAAGCATTGCATATGGTTAGTTTTATTAAAAACTGATATAACTCAATGCATTGCATTTTGTTAGTTTTATTAAAAACTGATATAACTTAAAGCATTGCATATGGTTAGTTTTATTAAAAACTGATATAACTCAATGCATTGCATTTTGTTAGTTTTATTAAAAACTGATATACCTTAAGGCATGGCATATGGTTAGTTTTATTAAAAACTGATATAACTCGGTGCATTGCATTTTGTTAGTTTTATTAAAAACTGATATAACTCAGTGCATTGCATTTTGTTAGTTTTATTAAAAACTGATATAACTTAAAGCATTGCATATGGTTAGTTTTATTAAAAATTGATATAACTCAATGCATTGCATTTTGTTAGTTTTATTAAAAACTGATATAACTTAAAGCATTGCATATGGTTAGTTTTATTAAAAACTGATATAACTCAATGCATTGCATTTTGTTAGTTTTATTAAAAACTGATATAACTTAAAGCATTGCATATGGTTAGTTTTATTAAAAACTGATATAACTCAATGCACTGCATTTTGTTAGTTTTATTAAAAACTGATATACCTTAAGGCATTGGCATATGGTTAGTTTTATTAAAAACTGATATAACTCGGTGCATTGCATTTTGTTAGTTTTATTAAAAACTGATATAACTCAGTGCATTGCATTTTGTTAGTTTTATTAAAAACTGATATAACTTAAAGCATTGCATATGGTTAGTTTTATTAAAAATTGATATAACTCAATGCATTGCATTTTGTTAGTTTTATTAAAAACTGATATAACTTAAAGCATTGCATATGGTTAGTTTTATTAAAAACTGATATAACTCAATGCATTGCATCTTGTTAGTTTTATTAAAAACTGATATAACTTAAAGCATTGCATATGGTTAGTTTTATTAAAAACTGATATAAATCAGTGCATTGCATTTTGTTAGTTTTATTAAAAACTGATATAACTTAAAGCATTGCATATGGTTAGTTTTATTAAAAACTGATATAACTCAGTGCATTGCATTTTGTTAGTTTTATTAAAAACTGATATAACTTAAAGCATTGCATATGGTTAGTTTTATTAAAAACTGATATAACTCAGTGCATTGCATTTTGTTAGTTTTATTAAAAACTGATATAACTTAAAGCATTGCATATGGTTAGTTTTATTAAAAACTGATATAACTTAAAGCATTGCATATGGTTAGTTTTATTAAAAACGGATATAACTCTGTGCATTGCATTTTGTTAGTTTTATTAAAAACTGATATAACTTAAAGCATTGCATATGGTTAGTTTTATTAAAAACTGATATAACTCAGTGCATTGCATTTTGTTAGTTTTATTAAAAACTGATATAACTTAAAGCATTGCATATGGTTAGTTTTATTAAAAACTGATATAACTCAGTGCATTGCATTTTGTTAGTTTTATTAAAAACTGATATAACTTAAAGCATTGCATATGGTTAGTTTTATTAAAAACTGATATAACTTAAAGCAATGCATATGGTTAGTTTTATTAAAAACGGATATAACTCTGTGCATTGCATTTTGTTAGTTTTATTAAAAACTGATATAACTTAAAGCATTGCATTTTGTTAGTTTTATTAAAAACTGATATAACTTAAAGCATTGCTTATGGTTAGTTTTATTAAAAACGGATATAACTCAATGCATTGCATTTTGTTAGTTTTATTAAAAACTGATATAACTTAAAGCATTGCATATGGTTAGTTTTATTAAAAACTGATATAACTCAGTGCATTGCATTTTGTTAGTTTTATTAAAAACTGATATAACTTAAAGCATTGCATATGGTTAGTTTTATTAAAAACTGATATAACTCAGTGCATTGCATTTTGTTAGTTTTATTAAAAACTGATATAACTTAAAGCATTGCATATGGTTAGTTTTATTAAAAACTGATATAACTTAAAGCATTGCATATGGTTAGTTTTATTAAAAACGGATATAACTTAAAGCATTGCATATGGTTAGTTTTATTAAAAACTGATATAACTTAAAGCATTGCATATGGTTAGTTTTATTAAAAACTGATATAACTTAAAGCATTGCATATGGTTAGTTTTATTAAAAACGGATATAACTCTGTGCATTGCATTTTGTTAGTTTTATTAAAAACTGATATAACTTAAAGCATTGCATATGGTTAGTTTTATTAAAATCTGATATAACTCAGTGCATTGCATTTTGTTAGTTTTATTAAAAACTGATATAACTCTGTGCATTGCATTTTGTTAGTTTTATTAAAAACTGATATAACTTAAAGCATTGCATATGGTTAGTTTTATTAAAAACGGATATAACTCTGTGCATTGCATTTTGTTAGTTTTATTAAAAACTGATATAACTTAAAGCATTGCATATGGTTAGTTTTATTAAAAACTGATATAACTCAGTGCATTGCATTTTGTTAGTTTTATTAAAAACTGATATAACTCTGTGCATTGCATTTTGTTAGTTTTATTAAAAACTGATATAACTTAAAGCATTGCATATGGTTAGTTTTATTAAAAACTGATATAACTTAAAGCATTGCATATGGTTAGTTTTATTAAAAACGGATATAACTCTGTGCATTGCATTTTGTTAGTTTTATTAAAAACTGATATAACTTAAAGCATTGCATTTTGTTAGTTTTATTAAAAACTGATATAACTTAAAGCATTGCATATGGTTAGTTTTATTAAAAACTGATATAACTTAAAGCATTGCATATGGTTAGTTTTATTAAAAACGGATATAACTCTGTGCATTGCATTTTGTTAGTTTTATTAAAAATTGATATAACTTAAAGCATTGCATATGGTTAGTTTTATTAAAAACTGATATAACTCAGTGCATTGCATTTTGTTAGTTTTATTAAAAACTGATATAACTTAAAGCATTGCATATGGTTAGTTTTATTAAAAACTGATATAACTTAAAGCATTGCATATGGTTAGTTTTATTAAAAACGGATATAACTCTGTGCATTGCATTTTGTTAGTTTTATTAAAAACTGATATAACTTAAAGCATTGCATATGGTTAGTTTATTAAAAACTGATATAACTCAGTGCATTGCATTTTGTTAGTTTTATTAAAAACTGATATAACTTAAAGCATTGCATATGGTTAGTTTTATTAAAAACGGATATAACTCTGTGCATTGCATTTTGTTAGTTTTATTAAAAACTGATATAACTTAAAGCATTGCATATGGTTAGTTTTATTAAAAACGGATATAACTCTGTGCATTGCATTTTGTTAGTTTTATTAAAAACTGATATAACTTAAAGCATTGCATATGGTTAGTTTTATTAAAAACGGATATAACTCTGTGCATTGCATTTTGTTAGTTTTATTAAAAACTGATATAACTTAAAGCATTGCATATGGTTAGTTTTATTAAAAACGGATATAACTCTGTGCATTGCATTTTGTTAGTTTTATTAAAAACTGATATAACTTAAAGCATTGCATATGGTTAGTTTTATTAAAAACGGATATAACTCTGTGCATTGCATTTTGTTAGTTTTATTAAAAACTGATATAACTTAAAGCATTGCATATGGTTAGTTTTATTAAAAACGGATATAACTCTGTGCATTGCATTTTGTTAGTTTTATTAAAAACTGATATAACTTAAAGCATTGCATATGGTTAGTTTTATTAAAAACTGATATAACTCAGTGCATTGCATTTTGTTAGTTTTATTAAAAACTGATATAACTTAAAGCATTGCATATGGTTAGTTTTATTAAAAACTGATATAACTCAGTGCATTGCATTTTGTTAGTTTTATTAAAAACTGATATAACTTAAAGCATTGCATATGGTTAGTTTTATTAAAAACGGATATAACTCTGTGCATTGCATTTTGTTAGTTTTATTAAAAACTGATATAACTTAAAGCATTGCATATGGTTAGTTTTATTAAAAACTGATATAACTCAGTGCATTGCATTTTGTTAGTTTATTAAAAACTGATATAACTTAAAGCATTGCATATGGTTAGTTTTATTATAAACTGATATAACTCAGTGCATTGCATTTTGTTAGTTTTATTAAAAACTGAT